>MU786004.1:89349-104090 GCA_026770625.1 Nicotiana glauca
AGTTGTACTTATTTAATCATAACTTATATAGTACTTTTAGATTATTTTAATATTTATTATGGTTTATTACTTAGTAATATTTTCTTTATGGATTTTAGTATTTTTTTTTATTGAGTATTTTAGTACAATGTTATGACGCATCTCAAATTATTATATTATTTTCTTAAAAAATAGATTATATAATTGTATCCTTTTAGGATTAGACAAATATGTGGAGCACAAGTTATATATTTGTGCTATGAAAAATTATCGAGGAAAAAAACCCGAAGACCCGAAAAACCAGAGAAAATCCGAGATTGAAAAACTCAATTTCGTTGGTTTGGTTTGGTTTATAGATTTAAAAATCCGACACTATTATTTTAGTTTGGTAATTGAAAAATCCTAACCAAGGCCTATGTATACCCTTAGGGCCAGGTATGCATTTGATAGTGGGAGTGATCGTATCACTATACTTAGCTCAAACTGTTTATATAGTCCAAAATACAAAGTAGTAATAAGTTTGCACTTATCTGAGTATTGAATGCAATGATATTTCGTATTTAATAATTGTCTTTATCATGATACTGGGTTTATCTCTACTTCCTTTCTTATTCACGATAAAAGGAAACGAGTAGAAAGATTTATTTTATAAAAAAAGTAATTTGATTCTTGGTATACACAAGATCTGGGAAAGAATCGGACCAAAATATATCCAAGAGGTTAAAGGTAGAATTAAAATATTCAGATCAGATCATCTCTTTATAGAGGGCACGAACGATATGGAGTTATGGACTCGCTTCTCCCATACACCTCTTTCCCAAAAAGAATTTCGTGTATTTAAGAAACGTAATTGTGTATAATTACACAGCTTGTCATATTTGTTTGGCCAAGTAATTACTTGGTCAGCATATAATTGGGAGTAATTACATCCTCCAATTCTCAAGGGAGATGAAAATTAGTGATAATACCCTGTGTAATTACATTTTAGTTGCTTTCCTTTTTGTTTTTAAATTAATTTATTTTCTTTATAAATTTATTTTTATTTTTTTAATTTAATTTTTACTTTTAAATTTCTCTTGAAATTTAAAAAATATTTTTCTTGATACATTATTTATCGTTTATTGCTCTACTTTACTTCTAGTGATTCCATATTGCTTATATTATATTTTTTGAAATTACACCTAATATTAGAAATAATTAATCAGTAAAAAACATAGCATATAATTAGTGATGCAATTAAAGTAAAATTTCGTTGTTGAATGTGATTATAAACTTATTATGTTTCCTAATCTTAAGTTATAGTGAAACTTACTACTATTATGTTGGAATTTAACATATTTTAAACTATTTTTTTTATGAATTTTGAAATTGTGTTATATTCATGGTTTCCAATTTACTTGTTCTAGTAGTATTGGCTCACACTCCATGTTGTTCATTTTACAAAACACTACGCTAGCTCGATGAATAATGGGTTCTCAATCAGCTCTTCTCCACTGTGTCTTGCTTCTAACCAACACATCACCAAACCACTGGAAGCTTTAGGAGAGTGAATCCTTTAACTGAGATCTTTAATTTAAATGCCATAGCCAGGTTCCTACATTAGTATCATCATCAAGAGCTTGAAGGTCACTCATTTGTCAACAAAAAAAGCTCAAATGCACAGAAACTAATTCACTTCTCAACAATAAATTCTTTAATTTGTATTCCAGTATGCCGAGCACCTCCCTGTACTAGGAGGCAAACCTCATCACCAACTTTGAGTGAGGTCACAGGAATTGTTGTTCGTCGATATCCCTCGTCTGCAAATATATATGGAATGTTAGACCTTTTTTTTTCAATTAACCAAGAAATCCTGAAAGTGAAGTACGCTCCAAAGCTCGGTGGATAATGGGTCTATCCCTCTATTCTTCTCCACTTAAATGCTCGTTTATGCATGGAAAGATTCAAACCTATAACTTGCGCCTAACCCACATATCACATATAGTGCTCTTACCACCAGACCAAAGTTGTGGGGTATATGGAATGTTAAACCTTAAAAAGGAGCAAATAGAGAAAAAGCTGATGCGTCTCAAAGATTTACCTTGAAGCGGAGAGACTAATCCAACTGTTTCCGCATTCTGCAAGAGTATAGAGTAACTTTCATTTTCGGATTCTACCTGCATTATACAATTTCCCGATCAAATTAGACATTAGGGTCAATTTGACAAATGTTCTCGGCTAAAAGATTAACCTAGTCAAAGAGTTTTGACAATTATCCTACATTTTCATGTATGAACACGTTACAAGTTGCAGATGCTGAAACTATTGTTAAGAACAGTTCTATCACTTATACGACAGAGCTAAACCTAAAGGATGTTTTCCAACTGATCATTTGCTGGTGCACTCATGCCTCACGCCCAATTCTTTTACACTGGAAAACAAGAAGTTTCATCCAGAAGTTAAATACTTCAAGTACATCAAGTGTACACCAATGTTTGCAGATAGTAACTTTGCTTTTCTCCGAAAAAAGAAAAAGCTATGGTATCTTTGTCAAACTACTGCATCCAGCTAATTTGTTCTATAATCCTACTTGAGATTCCTTATGATTAATAGTTGTCTCATGCTTGTATCCATAGTCACACTATGTCAAAGTTACACAAGCACACATCTCAATATAGTTAAATAAACAAGCAAAGAAGGTACAAAACACTTTATTTAGCATAAGGCATCACACACCTTTGCTTCCACAAGGATAAGTGGTCTAGTCTCAATCTTTACACGTCCAACAATAGCTGTTCGCTGCATACCCCTTTGATCAACCACAATGACCTCTTTGCCAGACTTGAGCTCCGAGAGATAGCTAGTCTTTCCTCCTGGAACAGCAACATATGCATGAACAGGCCCCTGCCAAAGTTCAAACAATTGTCATACATTCTAGTTAGAGATGCATTAACACAATTCAACTCATTGAAAAGAGTTAAGGTTGAGGATCTGGAACAAATAGCTTATAGAAGACACTACCAGGAAAATGCAATTAAGGTAATAAGGGAGCTCTTCTCTAGGAAGTTAGCATCACGCCCCAGTTTGTGAAAATAACTATTTCACAAACCACCAGAAATGCTAATGAAACTTTGAAATAACCAATGATACTTTCACCATCAACTTATCCTTTCAATATTAGTTCTAGTTTTTCCATTACTGAACATTTAAATGACTTAGTACGAGACGCACCGCATTAACTCGAAAAGGCCGGCTAGAAATGTAATTTGACTCCAAGCATTCAGAGTGAACAAGGAAAAGGCCTCTTGCAAAGGATCCAACCTAAGGAAAAAACAATAAAATGAAACTGAAATTCCATAAACCAAGATGCAAAAATGAACCCATATGTAAATGGTAAACAAACAGAAATAGACAGAAGAGCAAACCAGAAGTCCTTCACCAGGTCTCATGAGGCTACAAATATCCACACAGACACGGTCACCCATTCCAGTCACTTGAACACGAGTTATTTTGGCTTTGGTCAATTTCAACAGACTGTCCACTTCGTGTCTTCTGTCAAAATAACCCTAACAATGATAACGGACATCAAAATCAAATCTTCGCCAAGGAAGACTGCCCTTTCTAAAAGGCACTACCTTCAGGTCAAGGATTGCCCCGACATCTTCAACTTTCATTACTACACCTCCCAAACCGTGTTCCAAGGCCTGGCAAAGAAGAAAGGAGTGAAACTTGGTGCTTTTGAATAGCAAAATTCCACTTTAAGCGCCATAAAGTCCTCTACTTTGTGCGAGAAGTTACTTTCTTACGACTTAAAGTTCAACCAATTTTACTACCTCAAGAAAAACTTGACCTTCTGACTGTGTCTTTGAGACAGCAAGTACAGTTTTCTGAGTGCCTTGAAAAGCCGCAACAATGTTTTCTGCAGGTATCACCTATGCAATAAACAAACACAAATCCGCAGTTGAAGTGGACTCATATAAGATGGAGATGTTAATGTACTTGGAGGAATGCAAGGGTCAGCCAAACAAAACAACTAGAGGCAGGATAGTATGAACCATACAAATTAAACACGCTAATACATAAAACCCAACTCGTCCACCCCACCTATGGACCAAATGCAAACAACTTTGTGAAGAAGAAAAGCAATAAGTACCTGCCAATCTAATAGATCAACAACAACATTATCTGCCTGTTCCTCCAATATCTGTAGCTGTTCTAACTGCTGAGGAGAAGAAACCTCAGCAAATGCAGCAACTCTCTGATGCTCGTGATCAAAGAGACCCCCCTCTTCAATAAAGAGAGGAGATATCATTGCAATTGCTGCACGTGGTAGAACCAGAATTGCAGCGAAATAATCAAACATTATATAAAACCTCACAGTTATGATTCCAAAATGCACATTCATGCTCAATATTGATAGGTTTTCTGGAAGAAAACATGTACAGGATATAGAATCAGGAAAAGCCCCTCTTGTTTCTCATTATCGTGTCCGGAAATTCTGAATTTTGCCACATACTATCAAACACATAAATTCTCACTAATACATACTCGGCAGGTCAGGGGTTTAAAGACAATGGCTACTTGTGTACCTGGCAGTTTGGGGTACATTCCTCCCAATTTGAAGTTTTCTCCGGAAAGTTTAAATTTTGTTTTTTTTTACAAGGAAAATAAAAGGTTTAAACTTCACTTATCATAGAATTAAAAAAAAAAAAAAAAAAAAGAGGGGAAAGGTTAAACTTTTAGGGGAAAAAAACTTCAATTTGAGAAAGTTTAAACCTTGTTGACTACAACAAACAACCAGTTGTGACAATAAATAAGAAATTGTGATTATCGCTAGGGTAGCACAATCTGCTTCCACTACTCTAATAAAAAACACCTAATAACCTACTAAATATAAGTCACCAAACTAATACATAAGGAGGCAGATTTAGCGTTGTGACCATGATTTCAACCTATCCCAGTACGTTTGATACATGGTATAGGTATATATGTGAAAAACTACTAAAACTTTAACAAATATCAAATTTTGAATCCAAAATTTTAAAGGTACAATGAGTTTACTGCTAAAACCCTTAAGATTGACCGCGTCAAGCTTAATCGCTTAATCCTGGATCAACCTCTAAATTACAAATACATATTTTTTCAAATTTGCTTTAGTCGGTGTACATATATTCATTGCTTAAATTCTGGATACACCTTAGCTTAAATCAGAACAAGTTGTGCCTCATTTTTTTATGACGGTTATGACTCGTTTAACTTATGGATGACATTGTAAAGAACTTTTACGTTATCATGTAACTGTTGTAGCAGGTAACCTGCCTTATTTTCAAGATTACAGATCACATTTTAACCTTACTAGGAGAGTTACCTGTAGATATCTTTTGTGTAACACGGTAGTATAAAATTCTTTTTACACTTTCGGTGTATATAAGTTAAACTCTACAGTTTAAGTCCTTGGCTCAGTCAGTGTATAGATTCTTTAATCTATCAGATTAAGTTCACTTACGACAACAGGTAAATCTTACTAGTAGCTAAGCCTAGTACAGTAATCTAGATAATAGAAGAATAACTTGTTATAACCGGTTACATTGACTTAATGGTGTAAAAAACTTTACACTGTGAGTATTAAGTACTAAACTCTATACGTATTTACCAACAAGTGAAAAAGAAGTAAAATATACAAAAAATTAATTTTAAAAAAAAAAAAAAAAAAACTTACAAGACCAGTTAAGGGCAAGATCTTGACGATTGGAAGGGAAGATGAAAGTATTCCAACCTCTCTCCACAGCAGCAGTCATCACTTGCTTGTTCTCTGTCCATATCCATACTATTTTCTTCGACTTTGATGTTGTAATAGCACACATTTTAACACGAGATATTGTTCCTTTTTTAGTGGAGAAATCAGCGTATCTGCAATTTTTCCATTTACCTACAAATAATTAATCAGAAAAAGAAAACAAAGAATCACCATTTGATACTTTGTATTGTTGTGATTTAGAAACCTATTTAAATAACTAATATTGCACAGTGTTAGTTAAAGTACCTGGAATTTTAGGGTAAGAAACAGAAAGTGAAGGTAAGACTATAGCCATTTCTGTTGATTATCAAGGGAGCACCGTTCTTGTTTTTCTCTATGTAGTAGATTACATTTTTGTCCCCACATGAAAATGTGTGGTTTCGATTTTTAAATGATATCTCTTTGAGGTGGTTTGATTGGTCGCAGTGAATAATTACAATGTGAAGTGGATGGATTGTTCCTCTATGCATATTACTTAAGCATTTTCGTATTTGGTGTTGGAAAAATTAACCCCCACAGAAATAATATTCACGATATACAACTGTAATAAATGCGGATTATTAAAAATACAGTAACCAACGACAATAATAAGAGAAACAAGGACACATAGATTTTTATGTGGAAAACTCTTCTGAACAAGGAAAAATCACAGCCCGAGAGGAGCAACTGATATCTCTATAGGAAGGAATCTTACACCTTGTAGGCCCGAGTAAAACACTCTAAAAAGCACTACAACGCTCAAAAGAAATTACTCTTTTTTTATATTCTCATCTCACTATAATATTGCTCACTCTCTATTTCTCCTACATACTATTTTTTTATACCTTGTGTGTGATGCCTCACTCTTTCTTTCTCTCTTTATTGGTGTAATTAACAAATGACTCAAAGGCTCTCTATTTCAAGTGATTTAATACTCCTGCAGATGTCATTAGTGACGCCAAATGAACGATAGAAGCTTCAAACTGTTCAATGGGAACAAATCAAAACGTCGCCTGCCAAATATATAAAAGTTGCAGACATTAGAAATCTTCATCAAATGAAGAAAAATATATTCCTTAAATCATGGACCATGGGATGGACTCATCAAACCTCACCCTCTAGTCCTATGTACCTGAAGGAGATATCTCCAGTTTTTCATATAGAGCTCACGTCGACAAGTTCTTTACATAGCTTGAACTTGTCTCTTGGTATCACCTTAGTCAGCATATCCACGGGATTTTCACTCATGTGAATATTTTTGACCTGCAAAGATTCGTTCTCTACTTGTTCACATATCCAATGATATCTCACATTGATATGCTTTATTCTTGCATAGTACATGGAGTTCTTGCTCAAGTCTATTGCACTTTGACTGTCACAATAGACAACATTCTCCTTCTTATGCAAGTCAAGCTCTTGAAGAAATCGTTTAAGCCATATCATCTCCTTGCCAGCTTCAGTAGCGGCAATGTACTCCGCTTCAACTGTAGAGAGTGTGACACATTTCTGCAACCTCGATTTCCATGATATAGATCCACCGAAAATGTAAATAAATATCTAGTAGTAGATTTTCTATTAGCAATGCCACCTGCCAGATCAGCGTCTATATAGCCCTTCAAGATTGGATCAGATCCTCCGAAACACAAATAGTCTCCTACGGCACCTCTCAGGTACCTAAATATCCACTTAACTACTTCCAGTGTTCTTTTTCAAGATTTTCAAGAAACCTGCTAACAACACCGACTGCATAAACAATATCAGGTCTGGTGCATACCACTGCATATATCGGGCTTCCGACTGTTGACAAATAAAGAACTCCGATCATGCTCTTTTTTTCCTCATTTGTTGTAGGACACATCTTCTTGCTCAACTTCATATGACTAGCAAGAGGTGTGTTAATTGTCTTAGCACTCTTCATGTTGAAGCGTTCCAGTATACGATCAATGTACTTCTCCTGAGACGGCCACAACTTTTTGCTTATTGGCTCTCGAACTATCTTCATCCCAGAATTGGTTGTGCTGGACCCAAGTCTTTTATATCAAATGACTTGGATAAATCTCCCTTCAACATTGCAATCATCTCCTTGTCTTTTCCTATAATTAACATGTCATTCACATATAACAACAAAATAATAAAGTCATTGTTAAAAAATTCTTTAAAGTATACACATGGATCAGAATAAGTCTTCATATAAGTTTGACTTTTTATGATTGAGTCAAACTGTTTGTACCAATCCCTTGGTTCATGCTTCAACTCATAAAGACTCTTATTCAATTTACACACCATGTGTTTCTTTCCAGCTACTTCAAATCCTTCTGGTTTCTCCATATAAATCTCATCTTCTAAATCTCCATGAAGAAATGTAGCTTTCACGTCCAACTACTCCACTTCAAGATCTAGGCTAGCTGTTAAGCTCAAAATTGTCTGAATAGAAGTCATTTTGACAACTGATGAGAAAATTTCTTCAAAATCAATACCTTTCTTCAAAAATTTCTTCAAAATCAATACCTTTCTTATGTTCGAAGCTTTTTACCATCAATCGAGCTTTGTATCTTACCAGCTTGCCATTTCCATCTTTCTTGAGTTTAAAGATCCATTTACATTTGAGTGGTCTTTTACCCTTTGGAAGTTCAACCAGCTTGTACGTGCCATTTTCTATAGAGATTCCATCTCTTTTTGCATGGCTTTCATCCACTGGTTATTTTCTGGATGGGATAGAACCTCCTTAAGACTTTCTGGCACCCCCTCATCACTGATAAGGACATACGCTATGGAAGGATACATGCATGAATCTAACCTTGGCCTTTCTGATCTCCTTAAAGGCTGATGTTTTTCTTCTCCCTTAGTGGGTTACTTCACTTTCTCGACATCATCATCAAGTTGCTCCCCCTTCTCAATAACCTCATCAGGTTGCTCTCCTTGCTCGGCAACCTCACCGGTTCTATTTTCTAAACTTGTGTGATTGTTAGAAGTAGAGGAATGGTAACAAGGTTAGGGATTATACCATTTTTGGCTTTCTCTAACTGATCATTTGCAGTTCCAACTTCACTTTCTCGGAAGATTACATCTCTAGTTCTGATGACCTTCTTCTTCATAGGATTCCATTATCTGTACCCGAACTCTTAATCTCCATATCCAATGAATATACATGTAACATATTTATCATCCAGCTTTATTCTCTGTTCCTTTGGTACATGTGCAAAATCTCTGCAACCGAACACCTTCATATGTGAGTAGGACACCTCCTTGATAGTCCAAACTGTCTCTGGGATGTCAAACTACAATGGAACTAATGGACTCCTATTGATTAGGTAACAGGCTGTCTGAACTGCTTCACCCCAGAATAACTTAGGTAGTTTAGCCATTTTGAGCATGCTTCTCACCTTCTCAACAATGGTGCAGTTCATTCTTTCAGCTACATCATTGTGTTGTGGGGTTCTATGAGCTGTCTTTTCATGTCCGATCCCATGGCTCGAACAATGCTCTTCAAATTCTCTTGAAGTGTACTCATATCCATTGTCACTTCGGAGACGCTTTAGCTTTCGATTCGTCTCTCTTTCAACTAAAGCATGAAACATTGGGAAAACTTGAAACAACTGATCTTTGGTTTTCAAGATACAAACCCAAAATTTTCGTGAAGAATCATCAATAAAAGTAACAAGTATTTGTTACCGCCTATCGATTCTATCTCTATTGGACCACAAATATCAAAATTTTCCAAATCAAGTATATTCAATTTTCTTTCAAACGATGTCTGAAATGAGACTCTATGTTGTTTACCAAATAAAAAGTAGTCGCAACGTTTTACTGTTGTACATATGGCAAAAGAGATGAATGATTTCCTGGCAAGAATATGCAATCCTTTCTTGCTCGTATGACCTACTCTTTTGTGCCACAAATTTGTAGAAATCTCATCTTGTGCCACGCTCAATTGGCATATTTCTATATTTATCTTGTACAAGGTGCCATGAGAAACTCGTGTTGTAATCACCAATGATCGCTTGGGGAATCTCTACTTTTGACTTGCAAAATAGTTCTCATATCCATCTCGGTATTCTCGAGATTAAGTTCATCCGCAAATTGGGTACATTCTACACGTTCTTTAGAACCAATGTGCATCCGACATTTGTCTTGATACAAATGTCATCGATCCCGCAATCTTTGAGTAACTCGTGTTACCCATTCTCACAGTGCCGAAATCACTTGTAATATATCTGTAAAAAATTCCCTTACCGGTGTGGCATGGAAATATGTCATTGTTTCAACCACCCATTCCGACTCTAGACCTACCAAGTGCATGCATTCATCTTCCTCATTTATAAAGAGAATGACATTATCATTGTTCTGCACCATAGCGGTTGTGTTGCCGCCATTCTTCTAGCCACTGTTTTCACTTTTTCCCTTTCTTAGATTTGGGCAATCTCTTTTTAAGTGAACCGGTTGATCGCAATTGTAGAAATTTATGGCTTTTGATTTGGATCGGCTTTTGGACTTCCCATGACCTCCGAATCTACCATAGTTGCGCGAACTCCTTTAGTAACTCTTGCCTCTACCTTCTGTGATGAGATCCTATCCTTGATTTTCAGGCTTCTTTCTCATCTTCTCATTGAGAAGAAAAGCCGATTTGACGTCCTTCAACTCAGTAGTTGTTTTACCATGCAGGATTGTTGTTGCCAAATTATCTACGAAGATGGCAGTGAGTTCAAGAGCAAGATGGTTTTATCCTTTTTCTCTATCTTTACTCCGAGGTTGACAAGCTGCATGATTAGTCTATTAAAAATATTTAAATATGACAAAAAATTTGTACCTTCACCCATATGCAGGGCGTATAATTGCTTCTTCAGTTACAATTTATTTGTCAGCGTTTTGGACATGTATAGACTTTTCAACCTTGTCCAAATGCAACAAGCAGTGTCTTCATCAATGATGTTATTTACCATATCATTTGATAAGTGCAAACTAATTGCACTAGTAGCATTTTCATCCAAGTCGGCGCATGTAAAGCCCTAGTATTTTTCTAATACAATTGAGCCTAATTCAAGATTAAGAGAATAATTAATAATACCTCGAATACGTACAAACCCGTGTGAGAGTAGCAGGGTCATTGGGATACCCAAACATAAGGTCAGAAGGGTTGGGGGTCCTTAGGTTGAGCAGCTAAATGCATGATTTAGCAAATAAAAGAGGAAAAGAAGTTTTATAGTCAGCGTAGCTATGTTGGCATGCGTAACTAAAACCAGCAAGAAGAAGAGATGAGAAGGAGAAGATTCAGCTGTGCGTACCTAGGAGCATAGCTACACTGGAATGCGTAGCAAGAAACAGAGGAAAAACAAAAGGGACTTCAGATGCGTAGCTAGAGTGCATAGCTATGCTCAGCTCCTACGCACCCCCATTTTCTATAAATAGAAGGAGGCGGGGAGAGAGAAATTGAGCAAGGTTTTAAAACTTTGATATTTTAGAGAGAGAAAGGGTCAACCCCCATGTCTAATACACTTCAAAGTATGATTTTGTTGGTACATCTATGATGTTATAACATCATTATCTATGAGAACTAATACATATATGGAACCAATCCATAAGAATTCACTTGAATCTTGAAGAATTGCCTAGAACACCAAAGAAGAGATTTTATAGGGTTTTCTTCAAAAGGTAAGCTCTTCTACTCCAACTTCATTTATGAGACATTAGTTTTTCGGTACGTGTGTTGCACGTGTATGCTGAGTCATGTACAAATATGATCCAACAATCGATTCAAGATGTTCCTTCACAATGTAAAAAAATTATTGAAGTAATTTTTGTAAAGGTGTTTGTGGAAGACTTTGATGTCAATCAAAGCTTAATCTTGAACAATCATAAGCTTTCAAGGCTGTGACATTCATTTTTATGGGAAAAAGTAGCAAAGCATATCAATATCAATTTGCAATTAGAAAATGTACAATTGCTATTTTTTATATTTCCTCCAACCGTGCTTTTCTTCACTGAAATGATGCTTAATTTATGTGCTATCTATTGCGTTGTACCTCGAACATGTAGTATTTCTCAGTGTATTAAAATATTTTTTTGGGACTCGCCTCTAGGCTGGCCGCGGGACAGGGAACTATCAAAACACCTTGAGGCTCATGTGTGGGGCTTAGTTTTGTGAGGTTTACAGCCCTAAGCGCCCGACTCTATGCCCTAAACACGCCTATCACTCAATGCTCGGGACTTGCTTAAAAGTTTCTATGCAAATCATGAGTTGAATTCACCAATTAGCACTTTTGACTCTTAAGTTTAACAAATGAATAATTATAGTTCCTTTTATCGATAGGAATATGAATAACTCAAATAACAAACCATTTACTAAATGAGAATATCGTGTGAATCAATATTACTTGAGTATTTCTTCTATAAATAGACAACCAAAATTTAACCAAAATGTATATCTTTACTTAATAAATCTTTATATCTTAATTCTATGTCTCTCAAATTATAATACATTTATTATTTTTATGTTTAAAAATAATTTATATTTACTCATGAAGGAGTAATATTTATAATTTATTGAGTATATACTTTTTATGAGATAAAATATGCCGTGTGATAATATTTTGTTAGAAATTATGACTTTTAATTGTTTATATTTTCTAGTAACTTTAACAGTACTGTATTATTTATACTTGTCAAACATGCTATATATTTTATTTTATATGAGTTTTTTTTAATTCTTTTTAGTTTTCTTGAACTTTTAATGTATCCTTTATATTTTTTGTATTATAATGCTATATTATTAATTTGTAAATTTTAAATTAAAGATCCTTGGGCTGTAATCGCCTCACTCGTATTAAGTAAAATGCCCCGCCTCACGTTCCATATTTGGAATAAGTTAAAAAATAGTATTTGAAATTTGAAATTATGTTTATACATGTATTTTACTTGAAAAAATGATACAGTTTTGTGAGGAACAATAAAACAAAAAATTATTACCACTTTTTCAAACTTGAAACTTGTCTTCAATTTTTTTTTTCCTCTACAAAATTTCGGTCCAACTTGATAACCAAACAATACATGATTTGAAATTTTTGGAAAAAAGAAATAAAAATTATATCCAAACGGCTCCTTACAGGTGTAGAAAAGAACGAAACACTTAGAATTTATGATTTATCAAACAACATCTTATATCTCATAAACAACCCATACTAAGACAAATGAGTATATATACTAATCGAATGTTGTCCAATATACTAAAACTACTTTCAGTGAAATATGATAAGGACAGGTGGCATCAAGACATCAACTAATCATATTTCATTTTAAAATCACAAAGGCTGAAACTTTTTGACACAGTCCTAGACTCCTAGCAAAAGTATGTCTGCTTAGAAAGTGAAACTATGACTTCTTGTTTGCTCAAAAAAAAAACTAAGTACTCTTACTTTTAAGGAATAAGCCACTCTAAATGAATTTCTAATTTTTTAATCCAATATATGAGAGATATTGGTAGATAATAATTTGATAAGTACCCCAATGAAAGAGGTTGAAACACCAAAAGAGAATTCAAAATTTTACTTTAACATCCCTAGTACTACATTCTCTCGAGAAATAAAAAAGAGATCTAACTATATATAATTCTTTTACCATTTATCTAACACAATTTCCCTTTACACCAATTATAGTCCCCATACTTTTTCACTTTTAGTTGTGTCTTCTTCTCTTGTTAGTCCATTAAACTATTATCCATAAAGTGTTTCTTTGATCTCTAAGGAAAGAAGTAGGCGTCATTGTGTTAAAATAAAAAAAAACAGAAAACTAAAAGAATAAAGAAATGTAGAAGAATCAGAAATTTCCGAGTCCATAATTTTCTTGTGTGTCTTTAAGGAATTTTAACTCCCTCACACGTTGCCAAGATAATGGATTAAATCCTCCCAGGATAAAAAGGAATAAACCTTCCAGCAACAGTGGCAATACAAACTGCAGGATACCAACGAACTCAAAGAACGGAGCAAAATCACACTTACGAATTTGAGAGAGAGATACTGCGAACTAGGATGCAATATATTAAGAAAGAAAGAAGTTCTGGAGTATTTTTCGTATATTGAAGATGCAGCCTTGCCTGAGAATTTATAGGCAAATATCAGAAGAGGTGTCTGGAAAAGGTGCCTTTTCAGAAAATACGCCGCCTGCCGCGGTTCTACCGCGATCGCGGCAGAACCGCGGCCAGAGAGGCCTTCTGAACCTTCGAGCCTCTCTGAATCTGACTGTCGCGGTTCCACCGCGGTCGCGGCTGAACCGCGGCCAGAGAGGCCTTCTGAACCTTCAGGTTCTCGCGTATTTTCAGCAGTGATTTGGCATTTAATTATTTATTAAATAATAGAATAAATTTTGTCCAAAAAATAATCTTATCGATCGATCATATGACAAATCCAAATCCAAAGCCGAAGCCGAAGCCGAAGCCGAGCCGAGCGAGCGACGACGACGGCGCGAGGGTTCATTCTCTTCAACTCCTTTTAAGAGCTTTAAGAAGTGATTCTATATATAAGCACATAAATGTGGTTGTCCCTCACCAATGAGGGACAAAGTGCAAGACAAAATTTCACTTCTTCAAATTTTTATTTTCCCTCCATTTTATTTCCCTCCATTTCCAATTCACACTTCTTTTACTTTAAAGCCCAAATGACTTAAAGTGCAACAATCCCCCACATGAATGGGAATGGCTGTATCAAGAAAGATCATAGATGAAAGCTATGTGATTTTGCAAGTAAAGATTAATTGCATCTGGATAAGTAGGTTTCCCTTTGAACTTTCCGTAGTGAACATATGTCGGATATACTCGGTCAATCGGTAGATTTGATATCTTTGAACCGTCGAACTTTAGTGTATACCTAGACAACCATATGTCAAACAATCAACCCTTAACCGTCTTGTAATTCTCATTGTTGTGTTCGTTTCAGCCATGAAAACCGCCTGGTCTTATAAGTGCGTAGAGAATTGGCCTTACAGAATTCTCATTGAAGCGGCTTCCACTTCACACTTA
>MU786008.1:13519-45674 GCA_026770625.1 Nicotiana glauca
CGTACCGGTTTGAGGATGTTATTGGGAGCATTTTTTTTGCTGAACCTTATGCAGAAGCGGTTCGAATTTATGGGGATCCTAATAAATTTATTGAACATGGAAAACAAAAAAAACAGAAATTCAAAATTCTTAAGAATGGTAAAAGTTCCACACCCTTCTAGTGAGTATCAAGAATTCTGGACTCCCAACAGTCTTATGTGTTGGGTCATGACGCTAACTTAATTGGAATATGTGACAAAAAAATACTGACATACTCATTAATAATGTTATTATCGTATTGTGACCATTTCTTATAATTTGGTTCCTATGTATAAGTAAATCAAAGTAGACACTTTAATTTTTTAATTGAATGACGGCGAATTAGTTCTCTAGATAATCTTAGACTTTTATATGTTTTATACATTTCTGCAGTAGTGTTAAGCCAAGGGAATAGATTTTTCAACTTTGCCTTGTTCCTTTCTTTGGATCTTCAAGGAGAGTTGTCATGTTTGGAAGGCTTTACATTAAAGTTAAAAGTATGATCATTGAAGATTCTTGGAGGAGAACCATGGAAAATGGCTTGCTCTCCAACTATGATACGTCAAATTTGAATTTAATTCGTTTTCTTCAATTTTTAATACTATTAATAATGTATCGCAAAGAGTTTAGCTTCTATAACACTGGCTTTACGTACATTACAGGTAATTTAAAAGGTGAAAGTATAAGAGGGGAAGAGATGAATTGTATATTTTTAAATTTAATCTCTGCTAGTTAACTGGTTTTTTTAATTAGTCGACTAGATGCAATAAACTAATAGTTGTAATTATAGAATGTAAGATGCTGAAAGTAAATGCAGGAATTAAAGAAACCAGAATTTTTATACTGGTTCAGATTCAATGTGAATCCTAGTCCAGTCCCTTTAAGTTGCAAGGGAGTTCTCTTTAGTGAATGAATTTCTTCGAGTACAATGGAAAATGTGATAGCTCAGTTCATATATCACTCGTCTCTTTTGATACAATGCTTCACATGTGTTGTTCTCTCTTTCTTCTCTGTTACACAGCAAGTGCAATGACCCCACCGGTCGTTTTCAGCTTTTGCACTTTGCTCGCCAGATCTCGGGCATGACTTACCTCGTGTGATGCATTATGACTTATTTAAATCGCCGGTTTTGGTTTTCAGGATGAGCGGAATGAATTTAGAAGAACAATTCTCAGTTTGAAGCTTTAAATTTGAAAGGTTTGACTCAATCTTGACTTTTAAGTATTTTCTCACGGATTTAGGTTTTTATGATTTGGTTAGCTCCGTTAGGTTGATTTGGGACTTAGGAGGGTGATCGGAATGTAATTCTGAGGTTCGTAGTAGATTTACGCTTGAATTGACAAAATTGAATTTTGGCATTCTCCCGTTGATAGTTGAGATTTTGACATAGTGGTCGGAATAGAATTTCGGAAGTTTCAGTAATTTCGTTGTGCCATATGGGATGTGTATACAAAATTTCAGGTCATTCGGACGTGGTTTGGTTGGTTTTTTTATTATCAAAAGCGTAAGTTAGAAGATTTTGGAATTCTTAGGCTTGAATCCGATGCAAATTTGGTATTTTGATGTTGTTTTGAGTGGTCCGAAGGTTGGAACAATTTTGAATGATGTTATGAGATATGTTGGCATATTTGGTTGAGGTCCCGAGGGCTTCGGGTGAGTTTCGGATAGGTTTGAGTTGTGTTGCGCTCGTTTTTCTTATGTTTCGGCGCCATTTCTTCAAATATAAATGATATCATATTGAACGAATAAGCTCCGATTTCTTTTTTGATTGAAACATTAGATCCGTATCGTAATTACGGACCCGTCGCAAAAAGAATCGTCAAATTTGGACATCGTATGAGGATTTTATGGTTATTTTACTAAGAATTAGGTTGCCAGATTTTTTCTGTTTAATTAAGAAATTGCCACTGACGGCGTATTTAAAAATCTGCACTATTTGTAAGTATTAAAACCTACATATCTCATTCATTATAAGGCTAAATTGAGTGATTCAAAAGCCTAACTTGACTAGAATTTTACAAGTAATTCATTGGAGGAATAAAATATGAGTTTCGGAATTGTTTGGCACAAAAAATGAGGCAAAATAAGTGGCAAAAAAAATATATAAACTGGGATTTCTTCATTCAATCATATTCTAAGTTGGAGTACTCACTTTACTCCTTGCACCTTGTGTGCAGATTCAGGTATTTTTCTGAGCTTGGTGGTAGTTTTATTGAAGTTAGCAAGGTAGTTGCCTGGCGATCGCGACTCTGCTTTCTCCCTCTTTATTCTTCCTTATGTATTCTTGTGATCTTTTTGACCATTTCTATCTTGATATGGTTAGACAGTTGTAGTAGATGCTTATGACTAGTGACACCCCGATGTCGGACTTGCATGTTATTTCCGCACTATTCATTTAAACTTATATTATGAAACATTTGTTTTATTAAAGGCTTTAGAATGGCTATTAATAATTAAAGGGTTAATATGGGTGTTGTGTTGGCTGGATTTGTCTTCACGAGAGGCGCCATCACGACCAGGTCGGAGTTTAGGGTCGTGACAACAGGTCCTAGAGAGCTACAATGTTTGTTTGTAGTTGAACAAATAGAGGGTGTTTGGTTCGATCAAAATATGCCTAGCTAAGGTGTGATTATAGGTTTAAATACTTTGAGAGAGAGGCTTGAATTCCGGAAAGATTCGCCAACCCAAGAGATTTGATACTTGGAAAGAGATTGATTCTTTCCAAGAATAAAGTTGTTCTGCAATGGCTCTGTTGAACTCGGAATCTCGATCTTCTATATTTAGACACTTGATTGAATATTCCGTGAGATCTTGATTTATCTGATTCCTTGACTTTACTATAATTTATCCCATCTGTATCTTCTGTGATTTCGTCTTCCTTTAATCGTGTCCCTTGATTCCGTCAGTGTCTTCATGATTTATTTCTTCTTCCTTTAACCGTGCCTATATTCCGTCAATCTAATAATTCAATCCATACGTTTCCATACGTTCCTTTATCACTAATTTCGCCAATCCAAGAGTTCCTACACAAGAAGTAAATATATTATTTTTATTATTAAAATTAGATCTAACAATCTCTCCCTTTTTAATGATGACAAAATAATATATGTATAAATACCAGTTGACTTCTCCGTAGTTTGCTCCCTCTCAGTAGGAGCAGTAAGCACTTTGAGGTGCATGTAGTCGTATGCATCAACTGACTTCTCTGTAGTTTAGTCCCCCTCGATAGGAGCAGTGAGGGGCTTGAGACGCGTGTAGTCGACTTCTTCAGGATCTATGACTCCCCCTCAAGCAGTACCATAGTTGACTTGTTATGTACCTGCACATAATACATATATCCTTTCTTCCCCTTTTTATCATCAAAAAGAGGGAATAACACGACAACATGCATAAATAGAATCCATAGCAGAATGTACTGGTAGAGTTAGACCATAACAAAAGAAGAAAGAAAAATATGCACAGACTGATATCTCAGTCCAAAAACAGCACAACAAAAAATATTGTCTTAAACTTCCACACTAACGACGAAGAAAATAGGTAAGAGTGTTACAGACGGCGTCCTTTAGTCGATCAAAGCTGGAGTTGGCTGAGACACTCATTCCATCAAGCCTGTCATGAACCTCCTTGAAAGCCTTGACGGCGTTTTCCCTAACTATGAGAACTGCAACCCGTATTTTGGAGACATCAGACCCTGTTTCTTTGGAGATAGCATGAATGGTACCAACAGTGGACTGGGTGGTAATGAAGAGATCCTTGATTGTAGAGAGATCCTTCCCAATGGCGCTAATTTTTTTAGACAAGTCAGATCCAATAAGACTAGGATGAGAAGCAGAAGGTTTGGGCTTGGAGTTTGTATGGGAAGTCTTGACATCACTCTCCTGTTTCTTGACCCATGAATCCTTCACACACACATAACCTATACTTGCGAAGGCTCTGGAGTTGTATGATTTTGAAACAATAGTAAAGGAGTATGCAGAGAGGGAAATGTTGTGGGCTTCCAGAATGTGGGTGATGGCCATTCCATAGGGTAGACTAGTGGGATCTTTGGCACTTTCAATCATAAAATTGATAATCTAGGAGGACAGCTTGATTTTGAGTTTGGTCATAAGACAGTAGAACAGAAACGTATCTCGTAGAGATAAGGTTGAGAAAGAGCCAATACGGGGAAGCAGAGTCATTGCCATAATGTGAGCTAGAACACGAGTTTCAAAGCTAACACCACTAGGACCTAGTTGGTTTGGAAGAGATTCAAATGGACACTCAGCAATACATCTTTTGGCTTGATCAAAAGAAATTTCAAAATCATTGGGCCAGGAATTTTTAAAGATCATAGGGAAACCAGAACATTTGCACTGGAAGATCGAATCAAACATGGAACAGCCAAGAACAATACGCTTCCCTAGTACTAAGGATTCCAACTTATCAGACCTACTGGAACGATGATTTGCATAGAACATTCTCACTAGAGGTTCATAGACTTTAGGAGGAGGAACAGAAAATAACTTTGACCACTCTTGATAAACAAAAAGGTCCTTTACCTTACAATTTAGGGCTTCTATGTCATCAAGGTCGACTACCCTCCCATGAGCAATAGGCTTGTCTGATAGGGCAACAAAGAGGTCCCTGTTAGGAGAATCCCAGAAATTGAGTTCCGACTCAAGGGAACTGGAGAGGTCAACTTTTTATTTCTTTGGAGTGAAGGAGACAGGAGGTTCTTCCATGGGTCTTTTACCCAGGGCTTTTTCTCCTAGGGGTTGAGAATGATCAGAGAAATCTGCCTAAGAAGAGGCGAACCCCTCAGAGTGATCAAACCCTAGGTCTACCTGTTTAGGGGGTTAACAAGGGGTTTTCCCCTTGGAACGGGTGCTCTTTCTAGTGGAGGCAGAATAAGTTTTGTATTGTTTAGCCATTGTAGGAGGTTGGTAGTGGAGAAAGATTTCGGAGAAGGGGATGAGGGCGATAGATAAAATGGGGATTGATATGAGAAGACAACGTAAAAAGGTGTACAGAAAAGGAAAAGGCGTCAGTTGATCAGACACGATGATTGGTTTTCCTTTTTGAGTTCTGTGCCTGATGTGAAAAAAGAAGAAAAAGGAGGGAAAACGGAGGCATAATTAATGCGTAAAAAATGTGGACTTTTCTATATATAAGATTAAATAATAACACAAAGGTCCTACTATTAGCTATTAATGCAAGTAATGCCAAGAATTTTCTAAGTGAACAAAATCTTTTTTCTAATAATGGCTTGTCCGCTAGTTGATCAGCTGTTCCTACAAAGGATATTTCTATATTTCCCTTAAGAACATGATCCCTAATAAAGTGATGCCTGATATCTGTATGCTTTGCCTTAGAATGATGAACAAGATTTTTGGAAAGAAAAACAACACTTGAATTATCACAAAAAATTTGTATAGGTTTAAAGGAAAGTTCATACTCACCCAGTTGATGGGACATCCACAGTAATTGTGCACATCATTGTCCAACAACAATTTATTCAGCTTCAGTGGTAGATAATGCAACTGATGCTTATTTTTTACTGTTCCAGGATATCAATGATGTTCCAAGTAATTGACATGCACCACTTTTGCTCTTTTTATCTTCCTTATCACCTGCAAGGTTTGCATATGAAAAACCTTCTAATTTAAAATAGTTAGAGCGATGATACCATAGTCCATGAGAGACAGTCCTAATGAGATATCGAATGATTCTCTTTACTGCAGTCAGATGAGATTCCTTAGCAGCTGGCTGAAACCTGGCACATTTACACACACTAAACATAATATCCGATCGACTTGCAGTCAGATACAATAATGAGCCAATCATTCCACAATACTTAGTTTCATCAGCAGGGATTCCTTGTTCGTCTTTGTCTAGACTCGTTGAAGGACTTATTGGTGTGCCAATGGATTTTACATTGCTCCTGCCAAATTTTTGAATCAGTTCCTTTGTGTATTTGGTCTGACATATAAAGGTTCCTTCTTCAGATTGTTGAATTTGAAGTCCAAGGAAGAATGATAGCTCTCCCATCATGCTTATTTCTAATTCACTTTGCATAAGATTTGAAAATTCCTTGCACATAAGAGGGTTAGCACTACCAAATATAATATCATCAGCATAAATTTGAATAATGATATTACCTTCTGATGATCTTTTAATAAACAAGGTAGTGTCTACTTTAACTCTTGTGAAGACATGATCAATAAAAAAAGAACTAAGTCTATCATACCATGCTCGTGGAGCTTGCTTTAGTCCATATAGTGCTTTAGCGAGCTTATATACATGGTATGGAAACTTTGAATCTACAAACCCAGGCAGTTGTTTCACGTATACTTCTTCCTCAATAAATCCGTTCAAAAAGGCACTTTTGACGTCAATTTGAAACAACCTAAATCCCTTAAATGATACATATGCTAGAAGGATTCATATATACTCCAAGCGAGCTACTGGAGCAAAAGTTTCGTCATAGTCAACTCCTTCCTATTGTGAATATCCTTGAGCAACTAATGTGGCTTTATTCCTTACGACCTTTCCATCCTCATTCAATATATTTTTGAAGACTCACTTTGTACCAATTACAGAAACATTTTTAGGTTTGAGTATCAGTTTCCACACTTGATTTTTACCAAATTGGACTAACTCTTCCTGCATTTCTTGTACCCAACTTGAATCTTTTAGAGCTTCCTCTATCTTCTTTGGTTCAACCTGAGAGATTAATGCTAAATTTGCTTTCTTTTTGAGAGCTTCATGGTTTTTGTTCCTTCATTTGGATCCCCTATGATGACTTTTTGAGGATATTTAGGATCGCTTGTCCATTCATTTGGATGCACTACATTAGTAGTCGACTCGATCGGATGATCTAGTACACTGCCGGTGATTTCATTAGTTGAATCTATCGTAGCAGATTTATCAGTTCACTCTTAAGATTTGCTTTCCTTCTGAGTTTCTTGAGCTTGATCTTCATCAACTGCAGTAATTCCTTTCTCGACCAAGAGGTTATTTTAATTGAATATAACATGTATTTATTCTTCCACACATAATGTGCGTTTATTATAGACTCTAAAAGATCTACTATTTAATGAGTAGCCCAGAAAAATACCTTCATCACTTCTTGGATCGAATTTTCTAAGGTTGTCCTTACCGTTATTGTGAATAAAACACTTACTTCCGAAGGGATAAAAGTAACTGATATTAGCACGTTTACCTTTCCATAGTTTATAATGAGTCTTCTTCAGAATAGGCCTTATGAGACATCGGTTGAGAATGTGACATGCTGTACTTATACCTTCTGCCCAAAAGTGATTGACAGTGAATGAACTAGTAACGTGCTTCTTTCCATGTATTGGAGGGTTCTGTTTTTCCCCTCAACAACCCCATTTTGTTGTGGTGATTGTGGTGTAAAGAAATTATGAGTGTATCCCTGATCATTACAGAAGTCTTCAAATGCTCTACTTTCAAATTCTCCTCCATGATCACTCTGAATTATTGAAATCAGATATCCCTTTTCTTTTTCAACGTTTTTGCAGAAAATCTCAAAATTTCTTAATGCTTCATCTTTATGAGATAAGAAAATTATCCAAGTGAAACGTGAATGATTAATCTTCAACAATAACAAAAGCATATTTTTTCCTCCTATACTAGCAGTTTTAGTAGGCCCAAATAAGTCCATATGAAGCAACTACAAAGGTTTAGAAGTAAATATAATATCTTTATTTTTGAAAGAGTTTCTGGTTTGCTTACCTATTTGACATGCATCACAGATATGAGTTCTAAAAAAATTTAGTTTGGGTAGACCAATAACTAACTCATGCTTGGACAATTTTTCTGTCAAATGCATGCTTGCATAACCAAGTTTCCTATGCCATAACCATGGATCATCAGACATAGATGTTAATCAAATATGACCATCTATCTACTCAAAACCATGAAGGATATAAACATTTCCTTAACTTTTTCCTGGGAGGACTGTTTTACCTATCTCGTCTTTAATAGCACAACCTATTTTCTTAAAATTTACCTCATATCCTGAGTCACATAGTTGACTTATGATCAGGATATTGTAGTTGAGTCCATCGACGAGATAAACTTCAGTAATTTCACAGTTGTTATTGAAGGGAATTGTTCTAGTACCAATTATCTTTCCCTTTGAGTCATCTCCAAACTTAACGCTTTCTTCCTCAATTTTTGTAACTTCTTTGAACAAGTTTTTATCACCTGTCATGTGACTGGAACATGCACTATCTAAGTACCATTTCCTTTGCGGCTTATTTTGTGGTGTTCCTGCAAAACATAGTGATTACTTTCTTTTAGTTACCCAAGCTTGCTTGGGTCCTGGAGGGTTAGTATTACTAGATTCAGAATTGTTCTTTGGTTTCCAAACCTATCCTGAAACATTTGTTTTACGAAAGTGACAAAAAGAATATTTATGTCCACTTTTGTTATAGTAGTGACGTGTAACTCTTGACCAATCTTTAGGTCTTTCATTAGTGTTAGTACTAGTGGACTTTGTTCTAGCTGGTCCTTTTCCAGTTGAATTGTAAGTCGCCCGGTTTGACCTAACAGAACTATGACTGGTGGATTTGCGCATGCCATTGAGTTGCATTTGCAACTCCTCAAATTCTTCTTGAAGTACTTCTTTTTCAATTTCACATACTTCATGTTTGAGTTTCCAGTATTTAACTTCATTATTAAGTCTCTTTAGCTCATTCATCATTTTTTGAGACTCTTTCAGAGTTAAATCAAGAATATCTTCCAATTCATTGTATCTTTCACAGTTATAAGATCTTACCTCACTTGTTTCACCTCGTGCCATGAAACAGTTCTCATTGTCATCTTTGCATTCATCATCTAAAGTGTCCTCATCCATCCAGCATCTTAGGGATTTGTTCATCTCATTTTCCAGAATCGTCATGAAGCAAAGATTTGCTATCTCTTCGTGTTTTGAACTGTCTTCATCGCTCCAACTTCCAAAAGATTTCTTCTTGTTAAAGCCTCTGGAAAATTTTCTTTTTAGACATGGGCACTCAGCTTGAATATGTCCAAATCTTCCACACTCATAGAATTTTCCATCATTCTTGTCCTGTTCGCTGTATTGCCTGGATCGCCTGGGTGGAATTCTTCCTTTCCTCGTATTCCTGAATCTTCTCATTAAGCCATCCATGTTTCTTGATAGCATAGAAATCTCTTATTAGAGAGCTTTAGGATCATCATTGACTTCATTTTCAGCTATTTCAGTTGAGGCCTTGAATGCAGCTATTTTCCTATAATCTTCTTGACTAGTCTTCTTGAGATGTATCTTTTCAAAGGCTATGAGTTCTCCTCATAGTTCATCATAGGATAACTTATTTTGATCCTAAGATTCAAGTGTGACTACTTTGGTCTGCCAAGTGGTTGGTAGGCTTCTGATAATTTTTCTGACTTGATCACTACTCGTATATGGTTTGCCAAATGATTCTAGATCGCTAATTATTTTGCTGAATCTGGCAAATATATCTTTAATAGACTCTCCTTCTTTCACTGAAAAGAGTTAGTAATCATGAACCAACATGTTGATATGTGTTTCCTTTACTTTGCTGGTTCCTTCATATGTAACCTCAAGCTTGTTCCACATTTCTTTGGTTGTGTCATAGCTAGAGATTTTCTCATACTCTTCACCTCTTATGGCATTATAAAGCAGGTTTCTCGCTTTATTGTTAACTTGTACCACTTCTATTTTCTCTTTTGTATATGAATTTATATCTTCAGGATCCGCAAGTGGTTGAGTAGCAGCTGGCAAGGGATAGTTCCCCTTTTTGATGGCTCTCCAAACTTTAACATCATATGCCTTGGCATAGATCTCCATACGCACTTTCCAGTGAGTGTAATGTTTTTCATTAAAGTATGGTGGCCTAACTTGTGAAGTTCCTTCCTTGAAGAGAGCCCTTATGATAACTTGATTTGCCACGATCTTTTCTCACAAGCTGTTAAGCAAAAGAAAAATGTGAGCCTTGCTCTGATACCAATTGAAAATACAAGGGGAAGGGGGGTTGAATTATATATTTTTAAACTTAATCTCTGTTAGTTGACTGGTTTTTCAATTATTCGACTAGATGCAATAAACTAATAGTTGTAATAATAGAATATAAGATGCTAAAAGTAAATGCAGGAATTAAAGACACAATAATTTTTATACTAGTTCCGATTCAATGTGAATCCTAGTCCAGTCCCCTTGGGTTTCAAGGGAGTTCTCTTTAGTGAATGAGTTTCTTTGAGTACAATGGAAATGGCATGATAGCTCAGTTCCTATATCACTCGTCTCTTTTGATACAATGCCTCACCAGTGTTGGTCTCTCTTTCTTCTCTAACTTGTTACACAGCAGGTTTTTGAGAGCTACAATGTTTGTTCACAATATAACAAAGAGAGGTGTTTGGTTCGATCAAAGTATGTCTAGCTGAGGTGTGATAACATGTTTAAATACTTTGAGAGAGAGGCTTGAATTCTGGGAAGATTTGCAAACCCAAGAGATTTGATCCTTGGAAAGAGATTGATTCTTTCCAAGAATAAAGTTGTTCTGCAATGGCCCTGTTGAACTCGGAATCTTGATCTTCTATATTTAGACACTTGATTGAATATTCAATGAGATCTTTAATTTTTCTGATTCCTTGACTTTAGCTATAATTGATCCCATCTATATCTTTTGCGATTTTGTCTTCCTTTAATCACGTCGCTTGATTCCGTCTGTGTCTTCACGATTGATTTCTTCTTCCTTTAGCCGCACTTATATTCCGTCAATCTTGTAACTCAATCCATACATTTCCATACGTTCCTTTATCATTGATTTTACCAATCCAAGAGTTGCTACATAAGAAGCAAATAAATTATTTTCATCATTAAAATTAGATCTAACAAAAGGTAATATTAATTATAAGTAGCTATTTATAATATAAAAAAATTACTAATTAAAAAAGTAAGATAATTTACCTTCTATAGGATATTAAATTACAATGATAGTGTAAGCTATTATATTGTCAACAATTATGTTTAAATGCTTATTGCAAATTAAATAATTGTGGCAATGGCCCAATATGTTTATATTTTTAAGGGAGAAGTATGAGGTTGTGATGGAATGAATAAGTGTGATGACCCGATATGTCATCTAGAGTTTTAAGCCTTTAGTTCTGTATTTCGAAGCCTCCAATAACCTCTTAAGCCATCCTTATTTGCGTGTGTAGCCCGACTATTTTTCCTGAAGGCTTTTAAGTTAAAAATTGATAAAATACGAAATTTTTCCATAAAACTCTATTTGAGTTATCTTCAGCCAACGTTTTAAGAAAATAGACCTGGATATGTGTTTTAACGATCCCGGTGGGTCCGTACATGATTTGGGACAAGGACATATGCCGGAATCGAATTCGAAGGTCCCTAGCTCGACTTATCGCCTTTTGTCAAAAATTGAAAGTTTAAAGGTTTCATGATTGAAAAGAATTTACCGTTGGTTGACTTTGCTAATACCAGATCCGTATTCTAGTACTAAAAATTGGTGTAGGTCCATTACAATATTTATTGACTTTTCTGCCAAACTCAGAGAGAAACAGAGTTGGTTTGACGTGATTCAGACGTCCGGTTGTTAAAATAGAAGTTCTAAAGTTTTCTTGAAAATTTTATTTGATTTGGTGTACTATTCGTAGCTTTAGGTGTTATTGTGGTGTTTTGATTGTGTCAGAAAGTTTGTATGAGGTTTTTGGACATGAATTCATAGTTGGTTTGGGGCTCCGAGGGCTCGGTTGAGTTTCAGTAGGCTACGAGTGGTTTGGAACTTGAAAAATCTAGTTTTTCCTTAGCTTCAGCTATCATCCGGTTTCTTTCTTCGCGATCGTGAAGGTACTCTCGCGATCGTAAAAGGTGAACTAGGCTGGGTGGGATTTTCTTCATTGAGAACGCGACAGTTGGGTCACGAACACGGAGTGTTGAGGGTTTTACCCTCTGCGAATGTGACCAGCTGATCACAAACGCGTTGCTTTATAGACCTGGGGGGAGGGGGGGACAGTTTTTTCTTCTACGCGAACGCGAGCATTAGCTTATGAACGCGAAGGCCAGGGGGGACAACCTTCATGAACGCGAAGGCCTCTTAGGATGCTGCTCATCGCAAACGCGGCAGGCTCTCCGCGAATGCAAAGAAGGCCTGACGCCTGATCGTTAAATATTTGAAAATCGGGGTTTCTCCCATTTTTTCATTAACCTTTCATTAACTCATTTTCTTCCATTTCTAACATCACCCATTAATTTCTACCTCTAAATTTTTTTTTCCATGGTAGAAAATTAGGGATTTAGGAAGAATTGGAGGTTTTTGCAAATTGGGCATTGTAATTCTAAATTTATGCATTGTAATTGATTCCTTTAGCAATATTTGATGTTATTGAGTTAATTGAGGTTAGATATGAGTTGTTTGGAGGCTAATTCTAGGGGAAAGGCCCGGGTAGAGCTCTGAGTTGACTGCGGAGCGAGGTAAGTGTTGAGTTTAACATTGATTTGAGAGAATTAGGAACCCTCGGACTATGTGCTATGTGAATTTCATGTGTTTCACCATATATGCAAGGTGACTAGTGCTTATACACCGCCGAATAACTTATTTTCCCTGATTTTTCGCTTTTCCTTAATTATCTCCTTCCTTGTCTTAACTGTTATATGCTCTAAATGCCTCCATGCTTATTTTCTACATGTTAATCATTGTTTATCCTGTTAACAATGTTAGGTTTTTTCATGCTTTCATGACTCGCTGCTATTTGCCTTAATTGGATTACTTGCACCTTCTAATTATTATTTACTAGACTTGTTTTGCCGTGTAGTGTTATATATGTGAATTCCCATTTTATACAAGGACTCCTTTATGATCGAGCTTTGTATTCATCGATCGTAGAGGTTCTTGTAATTTGAATTATTGAATGACTGTGCTCATTGAATATTTGATCCTGATATGGTGGGATCGGTTGCATGCCGCAACAAGTAAAATAAGGTTGGATTATTATGGTGGAACAAGGTGAATATGTACTGATATGGTGGGATCGGGTTGCACGCCGTAACAGGTGAAATAATGGTGGATTGATATGGTGAAATAAGGGTGAATTATGATACTGTTTTTGTTATATGATGGGATCAGATTGCGTGGCACAACATATATTTATTTGTTTATGATTGTGATATTATTACGCTAGAATAAGGGATAATTGTGCTGTATGGTGGGATCGGGTTGTGCATCGCAATAACCTATGTGCTTCTGTTTCTCTGTACTGTATTGGTTCTTAATATTTTCATATGGAACTCCAAGGATTGGTAACTCTGATCAGTACTAGTTTCCTTTAAGGATTTAGCTATTTTCTTTAGTTGACTGTCTTATTGCATTTTGTATTTCCTTTTCCCGTTTTATTATATACTGCATACAGGTTGTAGTGCAGGTGACCCGCCTTAGCCTAGTCACTACTTCGTCGAGGTTAGACTCGACACTTACAGAGTACATGGGGTCGGTTGTACTCATACAATACTCTGCACTTCTTGTGCAGATTTTGGAGTCCGTTCTAGCGGCGGTTATTAGCGTGCTCAAGTTGGCCAGCTTGTGGAGGCTTGAGGTATAGTTGCTCAGCACCCACAACACCTAGAGTCTCGTTCCTTTTATTTAGCTATTTATTTTCCTTCAGACAGCTTTATGTTTATTTCAGACTTTTGGTTGTACTATTCTAATACCTCGTGCACTTGTGACACCGAATAAAAAGTTGTATCAGATATTTTAGTTGTTATAGCTTCCGCACTTTACTTTGGATTATTACAGTTATTTAAGTTCTTTCTTATTATTTAATTTAAACTGTTGAAAAGTGGTTAAATTGTTGTAACATTATCTTGCCTAGAAAGTGAAATGTTACACATCATCACGGTCCCAAAGGTGAGAATTTCGGGTTCTAACAAGTTGGTATTAGAGCACTAGGTTGCATAGCTCTCATGAGTCACGAGCAAGCTTAGTAAAGTCTGGAGGATCTTACAGAGATGTTTGTACTTATCTTCCAGAGTCCATGGAGTTAGGAACAATTTCACTTCTATTCTTCTCTATCGTGCGATTTTTTCTACCATTAATGATTCAACTCTTTTATTCTTAATTTTTTGCAGATGGAGAGAACATGCGCCGCATCTTCTGCTAGACAACAGTCAGAGCCCCCATAAACAGTCCTTACAAGGGGCAGAGGTCGAGGTTGAGGTCGCGCCAGAGGCTGAGGCAGAGCTCAGCGTAGGGCTCGAGCACCAGCACCAACAGTGGAGCCTTAGGTAGATTTTGATGAGGAGGTTACCGCTTACATTGTACCTATCGGACCACCTCAGGTCCTGGAGGGGTTCATCGCCACCCTAGTATTTCAGGACACTCTAGTCCGTTTGAAGGGCCTTATGGAGAGTGTGGCCCAAACCAATACATTTCCTATGGCACCATCCGTCTCTCAAGATGAGGGAGGAGCACAGAATCCCGCTACTCACATTCTGGAGAATATGGCTCCCCAGTATCAAACATCAGAAGCCTCACCAATTAGGATATTTCAGCTAGTTGTTGCGGCACATGCCGGTGATATGACCGCCATATCTTCTGAGGGCTTATTAAGATTTGACAAGTTTACCAAGCTCTTCCCCG
The DNA here is from genome assembly GCA_026770625.1 of Nicotiana glauca. NCBI lineage: Eukaryota > Viridiplantae > Streptophyta > Magnoliopsida > Solanales > Solanaceae > Nicotiana > Nicotiana glauca. The sequence goes on from MU786008.1 coordinate 28,180, forward strand.
TTCACTTCAGTGGTGCACCTTATGAGGACCTACAAGAGTATTTTGACCACTACCATAAGGTGCTGCGGAACATAGGTATAGTTGAGACCAATGGGGTCAATTTTGTTGTGTTTCAGACAATGGGTGTTGCCAAGAGATGCTGGAAGGATTATGTATCGACCAGACTAGCTAGATCGCATGCTCTTACTTATGACCAGTTCTTTCAGCTATTTCTAGAGAAGTTCCTTCTTATCACACTGAGGGTGGATTACTATAGGCAGTTTGAGCGTCTCCAGTAGGGCAGTATGTCACTCACTCAGTACGAGACCCATTTCGTGAATCTAGATCGTCATGCCCTTATCTTTCTTCCTAATGATAGGGAGAAGGTGAGAAGGTTTATTGATGGACTCATTCACCCTATTCGGCTACAAATGGCCAAGGAATTCCTTTTAGATGACTGCTGATGTTGCTAGGCAGATCGAGATGGTTCTTGCACAGGAGAGAGGGAAGGGGCCTAATAAGAGGCCTCGTCATTCCGGTGGTTTTAGTGGTGCCTCATCTGGAGGTAGGGGTACTTTTGGTAGGGGCTATGCTCCCAAGCCATTTTAATGAGCGCTTCAGTTATCCCATAATGCTTTGGTAGATCGTGGTCCTTATGTGCCTTATCCTGGGCAGCCACCCTACAGTGCACCATTAACTCCTATCAGTGCGCCTCCAATTCAGAGTTATCATCACGGTTATCCAGCCTGTTCGGGTCAGTCTCAATTTCAGCAGCCACAACAACAGGATGGATGTTTTGAGTGTGGTGGTTTTGGCTATATCAGGAGAACCTGTCCGAGATTATTGGGCGGCACGCTACAGTAGAGTTCTTGTGCCATGATTCCGGCACCGGTTGCACCACCGCTCCCTCAGTTAGCTAGAGGCAGGGGTCAGACAGCCAGAGGTGGAGGTCAGGCTGTTATAGGAGGAGGTCATGCCGCTAGAGTTGGAGGTTTGGCTGCTAGATGTGGAGGCCAACTAGCTAGAGACTGTCCTAGAGATGTAGTTCAGAGTGGTGGGGCCCAGCCCCGATGCTGTGCTTTCATAACCAGTCCTGAGACTGAGCCATCTAACACTGTTATCACAAGTATTGTTCTAGTTTGCCATTGAGGTGCTTCAGTTCTATTTGATTGGGGCTCTACTTATTCCTACGCGTCATCTTATTTTGCTTCATATTTGGTTGTGCCTCGTGATTCTTTAAGTGCCCTTGTGTATGTGTCCACACATATGGGAGATTCTATTATTGTAGATCATGTCTATCATTTGTGTGTGATTACTATTGGGAGTCTTGAGACTAGGTAGTTCATCTACTTCTCGATATTGTAGATTTTGATGTCATCTTTGGTATGGAATGGCTATCACCTTATGATGCTATATTGGATTATCATGCGTAGAAAGTGACCTTTGCCTTTCTAGGGTTGCCTCAATTAGAATAGAGGGGGACTCCTGGCCATTTTACCAACAGGGTTATCTTTTATGTGTAGGGTCGACATATGGTCGATAAGGGGTGTCTAGCTTATTTGGCTTATGACCACAATTCTAGTGCGGAGGTTCCTTCCATGGATTCAGTACTAGTTATTCGTGAGTTTCCAAAGGTGTTTGTTGCAGACTTGCCGGGGATGCCACCCGACAAGGATATTGACTTCTATATTGACTTGGCTCCAGGCACTTAGCCTATTTCTATTCTTCCATACTGTATGGCCACGCCAGAGTGAAGGAATTGAAGGACTAGTTACAAGATTTACTTGATAAGGGCTTCATTAGACCTAGTGTCTTACCCTGGGGTGCGTCTGTGTTGTTCGTTAAGAAGAAAAATAGATCGATGAGGATGTGCATAGATTATTGATAGTTGAACAAAGTCACCATCAAGAACAAGTATCCATTACCGAGGATTATGACTTATTTGATCAAATTTAGGGTGCCAAGGTGTTTTTGAAGATTGATTTGAGGTATGGCTACCATCTGTTAAGGATTAGGGCATCTAATGTCCCTAAGATGGCTTTTTGGACTCGATATAGGCATTATGTATTTCTAGTAATGTCATTTGGGCTGAGAAATGCCCCAGCAACATTTATGGATTTGATGAACCAGGTGTTCAAGCCCTCTATTGACTTCTTTGTGATTGTGTTTATTGATGATATCTTGATCTGCTCCTGCAGTTGAGAGGACCACGAGCAGCATCTTCGAATTGTACTTCAGACTCTGAGAGATAGACAGTTGTATGCCATGTTTTCAATGTGCGAGTTTTTGTTAGACTCGGTCTCTTTCTTGGGACACGTCGTATCGGTAGAGGGCATAAAGGTGGATCCTAAGAAAATTAAGGCAGTTCAGAAATGGCCTAGACCTACTTCAGCTACAAAGATTCGGATTTTCTTGGGTTTGACGGGTTATTACTGTTGGTTTGTGGAGGGGTTTTCATCTATAGCAGCTCCATTGACTAGGTTGACCCAGAAGGCTCCCCATTTAGATGGTCAGACGAGTGTGAGGCGAGCTTTCAGAAGCTCAAGACTTCTTTGATTATGACTCTAGTGTTGGTTTTGCCCACCAGTTCAACTTCTTACACGGTGTATTATGATGCATCTCGGATTGGGCTTGGTGCTGTATTGATGCAGGATAGTAGGGTGATTGTATATTCATCGCGGCAGTTGTAGGTTTATGTGAAAAATTACCCTATTCATGACTTAGAGTTGGCAGCCATTGTTCATTCACTGAAGATTCGGAGGAACAATCTTTACGCATGTTATGTGAGGTATTCGCGGATCATTGGAGCTTGCAGTATTTGTCCAGCAAAAGGATTTCAGTTTGAGGTAGATAAGGTTGTTGGAGATATTGAAAGACTATGATATCACCATCTTGTATCATCCCGGGAACGACAATGTGGTGGCCGATGCCCTGAGTAGAAAAGCAGTGAGTGTGGGTAGCCTTGCATACATTCCAGTCGGTGAGAGACCGCTTGCATCAAATGTTCAGCCTTTGGCTAGTTAGTTCGTAAGGTTGGATGTTTTAGATCCCAGTCATGTTCTAGATTGTACGGTCACTCGATCTTCCTTGTTTAAGCGCATCAGGGAGGGGCAGTATGATGACCCTCCTTTGCTTGTCGTTAAGGGCACAGTGCGGCACAATGGTGCCAAACAGGTTACTGTTAGAGATGATGGAGTTTTGAGGATGCAAGGTTGTATTTGTATTCCCAATATAGATGGACTTCGTGATTTGATTCTTGAGGAGGCCCACAGTTTCCTGTATTCTATTCATCCGGGTGCCACCAAGATGTATCAGGACTTGCGTTAACATTATTGGTGGAGAGGGATGAAGAAAGATATAGTTACATATGTAGCTCCATGTCTAAATTGTCAGCAAGTAAAGTATGAGCAGCAGAGGCCTAGTGGTTTGCTTTAGAAATTAGAGATTCCTGAGTGGAAGTGGGAACGTATCAGTATGGATTTTGTTGTTGGACTCTCAGGACTCAGAAGAAGTTCGATGCAATATAGGTAATTGTGGACAAGCTGACCAAGTCAACATATTTTATTCCTGTGGGAGTTACTTATTGTCACACCTCCTTTTTACACCCGAGAGGGAGAGTATAAGGGAGTTTTTCCAATTTAAGTGACATTAATCGAAATGAAATTATTTTATTTAATCTATTAAAGTCACCACTTGGAATAGTTTATTTGGTGTCCCAAGTCACCGAATTATTTTAAAATCCCAAATCGATAAAATTCGACTTTATTTTAAAAGTTTGTTAACCATAAATTCCTAGTAAGTAATTTTGTTAACCCGAAAGAAGGTGTTAGGCATAACCGGGTTCCGTGGTTTTAGCACGGTCGCTTAGACTATTAATATTGGCCTATTATCTGTTTTATTATGAGTTTTAAACTATTGTGTGTTTTTAACCTTATAACTGCTTTTAATTATTTTATACCACTTTTTAGGATTTATGGAATTATTTTGTGAATAAGTTACAATGGACGTACACTTGTTTGTTTGATACACATTGCGAATCATGTCAGGGGAACCGTACCCATGATCCACAACATGTTTAATTTACTAAAGTTATTAGAACTTGTGGCCTGGTCACATAAATATACCCCCGAATTTGGAAATTAGGTATCAAAATTACGTCACGGGAACCGTACCCGTAGCTATGATGATTTTATTATAAACGTGCCTAAAGTAAACTACGAATGTTTAAAAAATGTTCTCTACACTAAGTCAATATTAATGTGAGAGCCGTATGTTATGGATTTTGTTTGTTTATGGCACACATCAATTTCTTTTAAAATATTTGTACTCAACTAAAGCGGACTACGGATGTTCATATTTAAAATTGATTTGAACTTAGGTATCAAAACTACACCATGGAACCATACCAGTAGTTGTGACGATTTTAGTTACTAGCCTAAAGAAAATTACGGAATATTCAAAGTATTTTCTACACTAGTTGGTATTAATGTGAGGGCCATGAATTATGGAGTTCAATTAGAGATGGCACACCTCAATTTTATTTAAAAGATTGTACTCAATTATTAGTAATTCATTAGCTAAAAAAAACGAGATTTGTCAAGTTCACGCCCAAAGCAGACTAATATGCTCACAAACTCAAATAATAATATACAGTTCAAGATTACATGCGAGAGTCCAAATTGCGAAATTGATAGTAGATGGATGCATTTTTGAACACTAAGAGAAGTAGCACAAATGCTCATAATTAGATTGATAAATTAGAACTCAAGAACTAAATACAATCAATTTTGAACCCAAAATGTGCGAACTGAGTTAGTAAATAAATCATGAATTATATATACAAGGATATGGGCAGGTATATAATCCCGTTTATGAAAGTATCAGGCCCTCAAATAATTTGCTAGGATTCTTTACTGCTACTAAGCCAAATACAATAAGTTAACTTAGACTCCTTATACAAATAGTCAATTTTATGGTAATTATCAAACATAGCAAATACACAAAAAAGGGAATCATTGGCCTTCAAAACTTCAAAAGAAGACTACCTAGAATCTGACGTTTACAGTTTTGGCCATTTCAATCACAACTCTTAATAATTAATACTTTCTAATGTATACAAAATTATTTATAACAACAAACTAAATTAATACATGAACTGATTAAATCTTCAGCTCCAAACTCCTTTCCCAGCAACTTTAAATCCTTTCCTTAGCTTTACAGCTTACCAATCTAACCAACTAGTGGTCAGATCTGCAAATTGATACAAATTGACCAACTAGTGGTCAGATCCCCAAATTGACACAAATCTGCCTATTTCATATATAGAACACTATAGTAGAACTCCTGTTTAGACTACTACCAAGTCTACATGATCTAAATAACAACTTCAACCTTAAAACTAAAAGACATTTAATAACCGATGCTTCTTGCTACTTGTAAATAAGCTTAGCAATATTTCTAAAAGAAAGAAAAGAAAAGAAGAAGGCATCACGACATTCAAATTGCATGTTTCATTAACTTCTAGATATCAATAAACCATTTTTATTATTGTAATATTTCAACCATTACACAGATTAACAAAAAAAAATGAATAGAACACACAACTAAAACAGATTTAAAACTTTAAAAGGGGAAGGGGAACAAATTTATCATTTTTAGCATCATTTCTGATATAGAATCAACGTCCAAACAAAACAAAACTTCCAACAATGAGCCAATTATGTGAATGACAACAAACAAGACCTGCAACTTAGTTATCATACACACATGAAATAGATTTTAGAGAAGGAAATCCAAGTGATTTGCATAACTAGGATATAAAATTTATTAGGTTGGGCTCAAATGTTGAAGGAAAATCACATTTCATTCTGGACAACTCAACAAAGCATACAAAAGTTCAAAAAAATACCTTGCAGAAGGAAAAAAAACAGCCTAAAGAAGCAAGGAAATCTGTAGTTCATAGCTAGCTCAGCCATATCAGCAATGAATAAACCCAAAATTTTTTTTAGCTTCTAAACCCAGCAAAGAGGAACCCTAAAACAAAAGAAAGCTCAAAATTTTATAAGAAACAGTTTTGGAAAGTTTGTTTTCTGCCGTTCGCCCCTTTTTTTACTCTTTTTTCTATGTCCTAATCATTGAAAAGGGGATCTTTTATAGAGGATATTTTAGGGCAAACAAATCAGATTTTTGTAATTTAAAAGTACCCCATAAACTTCTGATTTTATCAACTTACACCCCCTGCCCCAGGATTTCCCCCCCTCTTTTTCTCTAAATGATCCTTGTCAGTTTTTTTCTTTTTAGAAGCTTCCTATAAGCTTCCCTCAAATCCTATCCAATTCAAACCCCCAGTACCCCAGTATTCACCCGTTTGCCTTTCAGTGAAATTGGACTTCTGGGTCATTTAACCAATAAGTCCAATATCCTAATTGGGCTTTGGAACTAATAGCCCAATTTCGAATCCAACAGTAAATAGAATCAAATTCAAAGAAGGTTTAAACAAAGAGACTTGGTTAAAAACGGGAAAATAAATTTTTCTAAAAAATGTGCTTAAAAATAACATTAACAACTTTGATTAATCTAGTTAATGAGTTATTATTACTGAATAATCAATCATGAACCAAACAAAAATAAATTTTAAAAAAAAATTGTTAACACATGAAGGTTTTATGAAAACAGGGGAAGAAGTATATCAATTGAATCGAACAAACTTTGATATCCCTGAGAAATATATGACGAATCAACTCGAACTCTGACGGGCAAAAATCTCAGTCAAATGGTGATAATTGCAACATGAAAACTGGCTGGACTCTTTTTCACAGCTAGTGCTTCATGCAACAATTCTCAACACATGCCAAAGAGAAGATGAGGCAGAGGCTCGAAGAATTTTGGACATTAAAAGTTTAAATGCCCAAAATTCGACCAAATAGAGCATGGTGGGCTAAAGTCACGAGTGAATTGACTCTTCACATCAAAAGTGTAGGATTCCAATGGATTTCACAATCAAAGGAGGGCTGGGTCAAGAAATATGTACAAAGAACAAAAAGTTGGGATTTTTATTCTTAGATCCCTAATTCGGAGAAAATGAGTGGTCTTTTGAGAAAATCAATAGCGGGATATGAATAAGGGGATGATGGAGATTGTGTGGATGAAGTTTGAGGGGATTTGGAGATGTTCTGCCGCGGTGAGACGATTTTCGGAGAAGGAACAGTGGAATGGGGTGGTGGTTTTTGAGAGAGATGAGGCTAGATTTAACTTAATGAAACAAATTGAATTAATGAAACCAGGGGGGATTTGGTCGTTCAATGGGGCAAAGGCATCGTGAAAACGTAGTTTTGCAATGCAACTACATCATTTTGGATAAGGGAAGGTCTGACTGGGTAAGGGTTTTGGGCCTGGGTAGTTTTAGCCAATTTTAGGTATTAAAACAGCCTAAATTCGAATTAAAACCCCTTCTTTCAAATTCTTTTCTTATTTTCTTTTCTTTTTTTTTCCTTTCTTTTCTTTTTAATTAAAAATATTCTACGTTAAATTTCTAATTAATTTTAAAATATAAAATTGATCTAATTATCTAACTATAATATTTACAATAATTACTTGATCCTAAATTAAAAGAGAAGAATTAACTAATCTAAAAATTAGAAGGTAAAAAATATAAAAATGGGCCATTTTTGTGATTTTTATTTTTAATAAAAAATAATTAAATAATGATCCTAAAAATATAAAATAAAAATATAAATTCAATGCATGCTATTTTTGACATTTTTATGATTTTAAACAAAATTAAATGTGCATAAAAATGAAAGTAGTTAATAAAATGCTATAAAAATGGCAAATCATTGAAAAAAATCTATTTTCTTTGATTTTATAGGAGTATTTCATATAGGGAAAAAATCACATGCTCGTAGCAGCCGCTCTTTACTCGGAAACACGAAGGGTTTTCGGGCAAAGATAAAATGAGCAATTATGAGCGATTTTTCCCCGTTTGAAATTCCATGGGAAGCATCTTTTGAAAGAGTCTGACCGAACCTTGCTTCGAAAGTTGCTTACATATCCTTGGCTATAAAGGAAACAGGTCAGTGTAGTTCTGGAAGTTTTAGTATTTGGGACTACCGAGAAACTGTGATTTCATTGTTGTTGCTGCTATTTTTGCTTGTTGAGCTCCTTATTACACCAAGATGAAAGATGAAAAGCTAAATTAGCTAAACCTATCAACTACGAGTTACAAGATTCCTATCTATAAACCTTCTAAATCTTGATCTTGAGTCTTGGCTGGTTCTTTCTGCAGACTCTGATCTAAATCTTGATGCTCGTTAACTGCAACCGCTGATTCATTCTTCTTCAGCTTTTGGATCAAGGCGGGACATGCAAGCTTGTAAATTCTATCATATCTTGAACAGTCCGCATTTTTTCTTCGCTTATATACTTAAAGTTCAACTTCTTTTCTTTTATTCTGGATTGAGATTTCTTCTGCAAACTGCTTTTCTTTTATTCTGCAAACTGAGATATACGTAAAGCTGTGTATTGAGGTATAACCTGCTCAGACACCAAAACAAACAAACGAATAAAATTTTTTTGCCACAATTTTCACTAGAAAAAATTTGTGAGTTATTGTAACAAAGTCTAAACTATTTCTTTATTGAACGCAATGAAATCAGGATTGTGTATCCCTGAGAAAAGAGATTAAGGAGTGGATACCCTATATAAAATGGGAATTAGAGGCCCCGAGCTGGGAAGATTACCAGGTTATGCTGGAAATATGACTAGGTTATGCCGGAAAAATCCATGGGTTATGCCTGGAAAGTCATCGGGTTATGCTGAAAAAGGTCATCGGGTTATGCCGGAGAAGGTCCTCGGGTTATATCGGGGAAGGTCATCGAGTAACGCCAAAAAAAGTCCTCGGGTTATGTCATGGAGGTCCACGGGTTATGTCGGGGAAGGTCATCGGGTTATGCCGGAAAAGGTCCTCGAGTTATGCTGGGGAGGTCCAAGGGTTATGACGGGAAAGTTATCGGGTTATACCGGAAAAGATCATCGGTTTATGCCGGGGAGCTCCATGGGTTATGCCAGGAAAGGTCATTGGGTTATGCCAGAAAAGGTCCTCGGGTTATGCCAGGGAAGGTCATCGAGTTATGCCGGAAAAAGTCCTCGGTTTATACTGGGGAGGTCCATAAGTTGTGTCGGGGAACGTCATCGTGTTATACCGAAAAAGGTCCTCTGGTTACGCCGGGAAGGTCTACGTGTTATGCTGGGGATCAACTAGGGAGTGGGATCCTGTACTGGAAAAGGTTACCAGGTTATGCTGGCAGCGACTAGGGAATGAAATCCTATGTTGGAAAGACGTAGCTAGATATTGGGAACCCTAGGCTACCATGCTTTTGAATCTTTCTTCTTCTTTTCTTTCTGCTTTATTTTTCTTCTTCCTCTCTTTTTTACTTCAACTTTTCATTTTATTTAGGAGAATAAAGGGAGAGTTTAAAAGGACTTCCCTTTTTGGGTCAATTGTTGCAGAACCGTTTTGGTTTCTGCGTGCCTTGCTTTTATTGCATTTGTTTCTTGTAGAGTTGTTTTGGACTACACCTGTTTTCAAATCAAAGAACAATTTGTCAGTTTGAAACGGTGGTTGGTTTTGTGGCCTTGATTATTTTTATCACTTGATCATGGCCCAACTCTTTCGATGAAAATCTCAATTGCTCTCTAGCTTTTTGGAAATCGGTCTCTTTTCAAAACTCAGGGATCTTGACTTTCCAAAATTCCCCATGATGGTCAACCCGTGTGGGGCTTGGCCTCTTCATCTTATTTTTGCCTTTATGGGCACTTGACTTTGGATTTCTTTCCTTTTCGATAATTTTGACTTTGGAGCATCGGTCATCATGGCCAGTCGAGATAGACTTGATGCACCTGCTGAGGCTGGGTGCTTTTCCTTAAATTTTGGCTTTTGTTAAGCAAAACCCTATAAAACCAATCTTCCCATCTTTTCTTTGTATTAGTTGCAGAGGAGGATTAAACCCAAAGGGATTCAAAGAAAAGTAAACAAAGGACATGATAATGAATTTAACAAGAAGTGTCCCTTTCGGGGAAAGGAAAGAAGGACTTATCTGGATTGCATGCAAACCTCAATAGACATGACATGCTTCTTGGACTAGATACCCGATCTGCGAAACCATCCAAGCTCTCATAGAACCATCATAACTCATACCACAAAAACCGAGAAACCTTGCCAGGACTCTATCAGTGCCGATGGTTGTAAGGAATTCCTTTTTTCGACCAGTGGCGCCCTTTGAAGGTTTTCACCAACTGACCTCTCTCATTTTTCTTCTCACCATCGCCTTATAGTGATCTTTTTGAGTTTTCACTAACAAGACTATCTCATTTTCAATTTCTCTGCTCACCATCGCCTTATGGTGCCTGTGGATTTTCACCAATAAGACTCTCTCATTTAATTGTATAAGATCCAAATAACCAACATCCTCCCATTTTGAACTTCTTTACCGATTGATTAGAAGGACAATGAACATGATTTAGAGTATAAAGAGTTTGGATCGAATTACAACTTTGGAACCTTTCAGGAGAAACATCGCCCAACCATTATAAATTCTGCCCCATTTTCAACTTTTAGGGAATTTGGATTTTTATTTTGGTGTGACTGAACCTTAGCGAGAGGCTGCTTACGTATCCTTTTGGAATCAATTCAAACGCATTTCAGTGAAAAAATTATTTTTGATTTTCTTTTATTTTGTTTTTGCTTTGCAAATGTTTTCGGGTTCCAAAGAGGGTAATCAAAAAAAGGTAACGGGCTTCCTTCCTCATACTGATCCACGACTACAATCTCAAAAGCTTGATAGACTATGTGCTTGCTATCTTCTTTAGCCTCGATACATGGGACTGACGGGTCCCTATAAATTGATTTCTCATCTTCTCCATGTACCATAATTTCCTGATCTTCGTGTTCAAACTTCACGATTTGGTGGAGAGTAGAAGGTACGACCCCTGCAGCATGGATCCAAGACCTTCCTAGGAGAAAATTTTAGGAGGTGTGCATGTCCAAGATCTGAAATGTCATATCAAAATCCACAGGATCGTTAGTCAAGATCAAATCAATCTCCCCTATTGTGTCTCTTTGACTCCATCAAAAGCACGTACATAAACATTTTTAGGCTTGATTCTCTCAGTCCCAATTTCCATTATTTGTAAAGTTGAGAGAGGGCAGATGTCAACCCCAGATCCGCCATCCAGCATGACTCCTTTCATGGTTTACCCCTCATATTTAATTGTCAAATGTAGAGCTTTGTTGTGTGCATCCCCTTCGGGGGGAGGGGTCATTTCTGCTAAATGAAATCCGGTTGACTTCGAAGAATCATTCCTCCATCCTTTCCATTTGCTCAACAATGGTTTCAATGAGAACATATGCTTCATTAAGGGTCTTTATCAACACTTTATGATGCTCATTCAAAATTATTAGTAAAGACAAAAGTGAGACTTGGGAGGGAGACTTTTGGAGTTGGTAAATTATATCGTAGTCTACAGTTTTCATCTTTTGGAAGAATTCCTTTACCTCTTCAGCACTGATTGGCCTTTTAAGTAGAAAACGCTTCTGTTTGGCATTGTTCAATTCTTCCAGATTGAGGTACTTCCCAGACAGGTTTGTTTCATTCACTTCCCCCATGATTTCTTTTCCTTTGTACATCACTACCGCATTATTGTAGTTTCAAGGGACGGAAGTAGGATCCTTCATGGGCTTCTATGGTGCGCGACTGATAACCACGGGCTCATTCAGCCTTCATGAAATTATCGCCCCCCGCACCACATAATTACCCTTTTGTACGTACATCTTAGGTCCCTTCTTTCGCTTGAACATTTTGGGAGGACTCAATACGAGCTACTTTCAATACGAGCTGCTCTTTCTTGGGGGCCCGGGGAACATAAAGAATGGCATCTTTAGGAGGTACTGCCCCTGTCTTGGCTTCCATAGTCTTTTCTACACTTCGAGGAGTGGAATTGCTCTCCTTCTCCCCCTTTACTTGTTTTGCAACCTCCCTTGGCTTCTTTTCAACATCGAAGATTGCAATGATAGCTTTTAGAGTTGGGTAAAACTCTTTATCTTCACAAATCATCCCAATAACTGGCCCGTTGTTGTGAGCCGACAATGGGTTATTGGTCATATTTGGGATCACTTCATCTTTCAGCACTACCAACTTTTACTATATTAGACTTTTGACCCACCTTTTATGAGTCCATCAATCTTCAGCGTCATGCCCTTCCGCTCCTGAATGATAAGCGCATCAGGTACTGGGTTGGTAGGAAAGTGACTCTAGGTTTTGCCTGTTTGGAGGTACGGGTTGCTACACACCCATTTGGACCAACTCAGGGAAAAATCTAGAGTATGATTCACCGATGGGCATGAAATTGTTTCTTTTGGGTGGCTCACAAGCACGGGCATTGTATGGAAAATTATTTTGTGAGGGATGAGAACTATATAGAGCTTAGTGAGGAGGGTTATTTCTATGAGGTGGAGCTCGGTTTTGATTAAACTATTATTGTGGTTGAGCATATGGTTGGGCATTCATCACGCATAAGGCTGAGGAGTCATGGCATAAGCCGCATCTTGCTGAGGAAAATAATGTTGCGGGGTGTTTTAAGGGAAGTAACCTTGGGGTTGATGGGGGTTTCTCAGACTTGAAGCCACCATTGCCACTTCATCTTTCTTTTTGCAGTTTGCTACACCCCCTGACCCGCTCTGGATTTCTTGGGACGTAGCTCTTATAGAGAACTTGCTCAATATGTGACCCATTTTTAGACCATTCTCGACCATCTGCCCAATTTTGATAGCCTAAGAAAATGGCTTTACCATGGAAGACATCACGTTCTGGAAGTAGTCAGCCTCTTTGGCTTGTAGAAAGACACTAACCATCTCGGTCTCATCCATTGGGGGTTTCACCCTGGCAGCTTGTTCGCGCCACTTGACTGCATATTCTCGGAAACTCTTCGAAGACTTCTTCTTGAAATTAGACAAAGAATTTATGTCTGGAGCTATGTATATGTTATGGTGGAATTGCTTGACAAAATCTCGAGCCAAATCATCCCATATGTGACAGTGAGATATGTCTTGATCCATATACCACTCAGATGCAATTCCGATAAGACGCTATCCGAAATAAGCCATTAGGAGTTCTTCTTTTCCTCCCGCCCCTATTACTTGATTGCAATACCTCTTGAGGTAGGCTATGGGATCCCCGTGTCCGTCATACTTTTCAAACTTGGGAGTCTTGAAATTTACGGGCAAATGAACATGCGGGAACATACATATGTCAACGTAGGATAAACTCTTTTGGCCACTTAAACCTTGTGTATTATTGAGGCTTTGTTCAATGTTTTCATTTTCCGAGTGATTTCCTCTTGCTCCGGATTCTTTGTAGTTCTCCCTTGTCACGCGGTAAACTCATACCAAGATTGTTGAGGTTAAGAATTGTTGGTGAAATGAGCCATGTCCGATGGAAAAGGTGGTACTTGGAAAGTAAAGGATGATAGCTCAAAGCTTAGCCCGGGCAAAGTTGGTTGTGCCGTAGCCGAGGTTGGTGGTGCGGTGAATATATTAGAAGCCACTCCCAAAATTAATGCCTTGGGGCAAACCTCAGAAGGTGTTCCAGCGAAATGGGCTGAGATGGTGGAGTATCCGAGTGAGGTGTTCAGGTAATTTATTGGGATGTTAGAAGTTCCACTGGTTCTGGGAAGTAGCTCGGGGAAACCTGGTATGGCACTAGGCGGCTCTTTACCATTGGACCAAGCGTCCCACATTTCCAACATGCGGAGTCGTAGTGCCCTATTCTCTTCAGCAGCCACCGACTCTAATGTTGGGATAACCGATATCGGGCTATCATCTGGGATGGGAATCGTTGATAGATGACTTTCTAATGACATTTCGACACTTCCCTTGGATCTTGTAAAGTAAGGGTGTGAAGCCAGGTTACCAAAAAACCAACCACCTTAAAAATAGAAGCTGATCTCAACATCGGACACAACAAACTGGTTAGTTTGAGGTGATTAACACATATGGAATTGCACATTGGGGATGTGTTGCACCTATACAGTTAAATGTGTTTCTACATGTTTTGCAACGGTTGCGTGTCTCATCCCGAATTTGTATTTATCTCCCCGATCTTTCTTTTCTTTCGGCGCTTTTCATTATTTGTTCTCTTTTCTTTGCACTCTCTCATTGTTTTCTCTCTTATTCTTATACTTGTTTTCTCTCTTTTCCTTGTTTTCTCTCTTTTTCTTGTTTTGTGTTTTCTCTTTTCATAATTTTCTCTTATATTTGAGTTATTTAAAACCATGGCCGGATCCGATGGGGATTGCCTACGTATCATGACGCTGCGTGAATCAGATCATCATGTAGTTCAAGGAATAAATGTAAAATAAAAAGAGATAAACATTTTTGGGGTTTTTCAAATTATCAATAAAATATAAACTTCAAATTTTCTCTATAACAATGACTCTATCATACCTTTCTAAGAATTGAAAAACTAAAAACAGACTCGAAATAGACTCTAGAACTGGAAATTGAAATACAAACTCGAAACAAAAATCAAGAATACGTAAGTGCTTCTAAAACTACTCCAAGGGCCCGCAGGACATCAATTGGTTTCACCACGGGCGTATGTATAAGATCTCCTGGGAGGCGATCCAAGAAATTCATTACTTGGAGAACAAAGTTCATCACTGTTGCAGAGAAACTGGTTCTAGTCATATCCTCACATTCATGGCATTTCATGATGATGTAGTTAGCAGTTGCTCTAATCCTTTCCCTAATGATGCCTTTCTCTTGGAGCTAACGTCCAATTTGTTGAGACCTAACTACCAGCACTTGGGTGTCATGATAGCTTTGACCCTGCAACTATTGCATATCCTCTTCTAGCCGAGACATTAGTGCATAACAATGTTCCCTCTCTACTTTAAAGTTCTTTGTCTGTTTGGCCATTTCGTTCTCAAGAGTAGTTAGCTTTTTCTTCAGGTTTGTGACTTTTCTATCATATTTCCCTTTTAATTGCTGAACAAACTCTACCCGTCTCTTTACGTACTTTGCTAACTGTGCCCGAGCTCTTTCTAAACTAGCTTCAAATTTTTCTAAATCATTCCTGTACTCACTTATTTTCTTCCTAAGACCATTTATGAGTCATTCATCCGTTCGGCTTCTTTCCGGATTCTCAACAGTTATCTTTATTCTTTGGATTTGGGCTCAGAGGACTTTATTTTCTTGGGCCAACTTCTTCTTTTCACCCACATCTGCAACAACTTGTAAACCATTATCAAATTTAAGATTCCTGATTTGCCCTTGCAACTTGCTTATGTTGGCTCTATATTAATTTTTTTTGGTCAACCAGGCCCATTGTTCTTGCGATGCTTCAACAAATTCCTAAATGTGAGGCCTTTTGGTTGGCCTTTTAGGTTCGAACCTTGCAGTGAACTTCTTTCTATACCAAGCAAGATAACCAGGCGAAGCCTCGCCTCTAGCCAAGTCACGTACTCGGGTGTTTGCTGTCAAATACTGGCCTTCATTCCAAATGTGACGAACCACTTCTTTATGAAATTGACCATCGGAGCGGATCTCAACTGCATGAACACTAAGACCCACATCTTGGGGAACTACCTGACATCTTCCCAACTATCTCAAAACCCAGTATGAGGCATAAGGTTGGATGCCTTGAAGGCCCATTAGGAGGAAGTAAGGACTGGTGGCAGGCATGCACTCAATTTTTTCATCAGGAAGCCAACCCAATGCCCGCTCTATCTGTCCTTCACTTAGGGAACGAAAGTGGGATATCCAATTTCTAGCCCCCTTTGGCATTTTGAACACTGAAACCCTTCTGTCAAACTTCTCAGTACAACTTTTTCCTGTAGATCAGTAATTCATATATTGAGGCCGATGACACAGATGCTCAATCATCCACATTTGTAACAGTAAGTTGCATACTTCAAAAAAATATGCACTGGCTTTACAAGTTGTGAGTGCTCAAAATATCTCAGATAATATCATGGGGGCGAGGGTGCTCTTGGCATTGGTAATCAAGACTTTGACGACTCCAGCTACCCGCACATCGATATTCCTATATTTCTTGGGAAACAATAGAAGACCGAAGAATTCCACCATGAAAGGGAAGCCTCTATGCTCTTCCCACTTTCACTGGTTATCTTTGCTACAGATTCCACTTTCCGGATTGCCAAATCCTCTTAAATGCCTGTACCACTAGTACATGAAGAGTAGAGAGGAAAACCCACTTGTCAAGTCTGCATGCTGGACCTGCCTGGTTATTTTTAACAAATCCAAAAACTTGTGAATGGTGATGGCCCTTGGAGCGATCAAGTATTTATGTCTTAGACTGTAGGTTCTCCCAGCATAACCCGCTATCTTCTCCAAAGTAGGTGTGAGTTTGAAGTCCGAAAAATGTGGAACGTTGTGAGCCGGGTCCCAAAAATGTAACCAGTACTTTTATTATGTCTCCCCTAGGCCTGTTCTTTAGTAATCCGGTGAGAGCCCCCAAGTAATGGTTAACCCTGTCTCGTCCTTGCTTACCTAGGTCCTCCCACCACATATGTAGTTCTAACGGAATCTTGGTCATAACCGTCATTGGTAAATTTGACTCGTTCTCATTCTGCACATTTAGATTAAAATGATCGATTTAAAATGAAGTGGAATTTATTAAGACTGATGAAAAAGGGTCATTTTTTTTTACAAAATTCTAAGGTTAAAAAGAAACATGGCCACTTTTGCAAATACGCCCTTTCAGCACTTCGAAAGAGGAAGATTTTAGGGTTGTGCTTGCTAGGTGGCAAAAAATTGATAAAAAAACCACCGGTGGCTATTTCTGCAAAAACAACCTTCCGGTGCCCGTTCGGGACGTTTGTCTATTTAGGTAAAAACAACATCACCCACTTTATTTATGACAACAAAGACATTATTTTTTTTTCAAATTTTGGGTTATTCTTGCAAAAGCGAGGTCGGACCCGATGAGGATTTCCTACTTATCCCATGTCTGGTGAGAATAAAACCCATGTAGTTCGGTCAGTTTTGACATAATAGAAAAACATGGAGTTTTGAAACAATTTCCCCTTCTTTTCTTTTTCCTTTTTCCTTCTCTTTTATTTTTTTTAAAAAAATTGGCAGAGTTTCTGTATATTTTGGAAAGCAAAATTTTCAAAAAGGGGAAATTATCTCTCTCATACCTCAATTTTTTTAAAAGTTTCTCCCTATTCTAAAAACCGATAATCATGCGAACCGGGGCAAACAATTGTATAAGTAGCACGTAAGATGCATCAGGATAGTTTTTTTAATTTGGGTACACCTGTCCTAGACGGACCCAACCCCTGTGTTGAGTCGCCAAAGTCAAATGCACATGATGCAAACAAGCGTTCCTACTAGGGATCCTGCATGAGGATGTGTTATTCTAAGTATCAAACTTGGGTGTATTGTTCTAGACCTGGCTTTGCCAAGCGTACAACTCGAGCCTGGGGGGGGGGGAGCGGGG
>MU786008.1:70198-96390 GCA_026770625.1 Nicotiana glauca
GGGGGGGGGGGGGCGTTGCAAATTAGGAATTTAGAGCTCGATTTGAGGTTGGATTCCGAAACTAATTATATAATTGGGCTTGAGGGTGAATGGAAAAATAAATTTTGGTCCGAACCTCGGGTTTTGACTAAGTGGGCCCGAGGTCGATTCTTATTTTTTGGGGAAAAAGTTTGGAAATTCTAAATTTATGCATTATAATTGATTCCTTTATCAAAATTTGATAATATAGAGTCAATTGTGGTTAGATACGAGTGGTTTAGAGGCGGATTCTAGGGGAAAGGTCCCGGTAGAGATCTAAGTTGACTACAGAGCGAGGTAAATGTTGAGTTTAACCTTGATTTGAGGGAATAGGAACCCTCAGGCTATGTTCTATGTGAATTTCATGTGTTGTGGCGTATATGGGAGGTGATGAGTGCTTATACGCCACCGAATTACTTGTTTAACCTGATTTTGCGGTTTTCCTTAATTATTTCTTTCCCCATCTTAACTGTTATATGATCTAAATTCCCTCTAGGCTGTCACGATCCTAGTTCACCGATCGTCAACATGTCGTGATGGCATCTAGACCCCACGACCAGGTAAGCCAAATATTGCGAAAAAATGTGATAGTTGCGGAAAAAAACAACAAATTAAATAACTGGAGGAAAATGGTACTGTATGCCACTCGGCATGTACAAATCAATAACACAAGTCTACTACAATTCTCAAAGACCCGAAAACTCACGGGCAACGCAGGCTATAGAAATGTACAGCAAAGGCTCCTAACACCAGAATGTTTAACAACCAGAGGAAAGAAGACTAAATACTAGTGGTAGAGTAAGAGAGAGACTCGTCCGTCTGCGGACGCAGCAGAACTACATCGAAGTCTCCGTGATCCTCCTGCCTCACTAATAATGCGCCTGAGTAGAGGTACCTGGATGATCTGCACATGAAAAACATGCGCAGGAAGGGCATGAGTACACCACAACGGTGTAATAAGGCAAACCAACAAAACAATAATAACTACAAGGATAATGCAGAAACACAGAGTAAACCCAGCTCAATCTCAAATACCAATGAGGGTCTCCCAGGATACTGTCCCGTAGCCCTCTCCTCAACTGTCCAATGGATCTCCCGGGATACCGTCCCGTAGTCCAACTCTCGTACCAGTATCAAAGGATTTCCCGAGATACTGTCCCATAGTCCAATCATTTATGTACAGGGGATCTCCCAGGATACCGTCCCGTAGTTCCAAAATAAAAGTGCAGGGGGGATCTCCCGGGAATCGAACCCGTAGTACCAAAGTAAATAAACAAGAGGGGGAGCTACCAGAATCCTACATTCGTAGTCCCAATGTAAATGCGCAATCACTGCCAGAAACAACAAGGGAATAAAGTACGAAAAACAGAGCAACAGATAGAACTAGCCTAGCATACTTCACATAGCACAGTCGAAACAACTTAAGCAATTTTGGCAGTTAAGTCAGCTAAACATGCTTTTCTTAATCTAACACAAATTATAATTTCAAGTAAAGTACAACAATTAAGAAAGGAAAACTAAAGTTCATTAACTTAAGTAAAAACCGGATTTTCGACAATTGGCTTAAGTACGCGCTCGTTACCTCACGTACAAGGCACCTCAAATATCAAGTAAAAATATTAAGGGGAAAGGTCCCCCACACAAGGTTAGACAAGCCACTTACCTCGAACCGGCTCAATATCAATAGAAACCACGCCTTTGCCACGAGTATCCGACTCCAAATGGCCCAAATCTATTCAATTCAATTACATATCATAAATAATATTGCAAACAACTGATTCCACTATTAAAATTAACGCTAGGGCACGAAAATAGATAAATGACCAAAATGCCCCTCCAGCCAACATCTTGGAATCGAATAATTTTCACATTTTCAAAACCCTCGTAATCTCACGAGTCTGACCATATAAAAATCTCCCAAATCGGAGGTCAAATGCTCCCTCAAAACCCAATAGTTTTGTCTATGAACTTTTACCCCAAATTACCAAGTTTTTGATCCTAAATTCGAATTTCAATGATGTATTTAGCTATATAATGATGAAATATAATGAAAAGGGATCAAAGAAACATTACCCAATGATTTTCTCTTCAAACTCCACTCGAAATCGCCTTCTCCCGTGCTCAAATTGAGTTTTCTAACTTATGAAATCAAAATTCTCGAATTTCTATATCTGCACAGATATTTCTTCTTCTGCAGACAAGGGACCGCTTCTACGGTCCCGCTTAAGCGGAAATACAACCGCTTCTGCGGCTTCTCATTAAAGGGTAGATTTTGCTTTTGCGGATAAATAACCGCTTCTGCGGTACCGCTTATGCGGTCAATCAACCGCTTCTGCGGTTCTTGAGGGGGAAACCAAATCTCGCATCTGCGATAAGGGAGCTGCTTCTGTGGCTCCGCTTCTACGTCCCCAAACTGCAGAAGCGAAAATACCAGAAGAATAAAAACACCAGCTGCTGCAAACTTAGAGATTTTCCCCCGTTAACCACCCGAAATCATCCCGAGGCCCCGGGTCCTCAACCAAAAGTACCAATACCACCTAATACCTCATTCAAACTTGTACCAATCCTTAAAACACCTAAAACAACACCGAAAATCCAATTAAATCAAAGATTCAAGCCTAAGAACTTCAAATTCTAACAAAACACGCTTTCGATCAAAAACCTAACCGAACCTCGCCCGAATGACCTGAAATTTTGCACGCACGTCCAAATTGACATGGCGGAGCTACAAAAACTTTCTGAATTCAAATCCGACCCTCGGATCAAAAACTTACTATCGGACCGGAAACTTTAAAAATTCAAACTTCAGTATTTCAGGCCTAAATGAGCTACGGACCTCCAAAATACATTCCGAACACGCTCCCAACCCCGAAATCACCTAACGGAGCTAACGGAACCATCAGATTTCCTTTTCGAGGTCGTCTTCACACTGATCCGAATACAGACCATTTTTTCAACTCTTGAGCTCTCATTTAGGGACTAAGTGTCCCAAAACACTCCGACTCCGAACACCGAACGTCCCGGCAAATCAAAATAGCAGAAAAGAACTTAGGGGAAGCAGTTAATGGGGAATCAGGGCGTAAATTCCAAAAATGATCGACCGTGTCGTTACATCCTTCTACACTTAATCATTCGTTCGTCCTCGAACAAGCATAGAGAACATACCTGAAGTAGCAAAAATATGAGGGTATTGGCTGCGCATATCCTGCTCGGTCTTCAAAGTCGCCTCCTCGGCCGGCTGACCCCGCCACTGGACCTTCATTGAAGCAATGTTCTTTGACATCAACTTTCTGATCTGCCTGTCCAAAATGGCCCCTGGCTCCTCAACATAGGATAGATCGTTGTCCAACTGGACTGAACTGAAATCCAACACGTGCGGCGGATCACCATGATATCTCCAGAGCATCGAAACATAAAATACCGGATGAACTCCGGCTAGGCTGGGAGGTAAGGAAACCTCATAAGCAACCTCCCCAACTCACCTCAAGATCTCAAAAGGGCCAATAAACCTCAAACTCAGCTTCCTTTTCTTTCCAAACCTCATGACGCCCTTCATCGGCGAGACCCGAAGCAGAACCCGCTCACCTACCATATATGCAACATCATGAACCTTCCTGTCCGCATAACTCTTCTGTCTGGACTGGGCTGCACAGAGTCTATCCTGAATCACCTTAACCTTCTCTATTGCATCCTGAACCATCTCTGTGCTCAATAGCCTGGCCTCACCCGTATCAAACCAACCCACCGGAGATCTACACCTCCTACCATATAAGGCTTCATACGGCGCCATCTGAATGCTGGACTGGTAACTGTTGTTATAAGGAAACTCCGCCAGTGGCAAGAAATGATCCCATGACCCTCCAAACTCAATCACGCGCGCACGGAGCATATCCTCCAGAATCTAAATAGTGTGCTCGGACTGTCCGTCCGTCTGGGGGTGAAATGCCGTGCTCAACTACATCCGAGTGCCTAACTCCTGCTGCACAGCTCTCCAGAACCACGAGGTAAATTGAGTACCTCTGTCAGAGATGATAGAAACTGGAATACCATGCAAACGGACGATCTCCCTGATATAAATCTCCGCCAACCGCTCCGATGAATATGTGGTACACACAAGTATGAAATGAGCGGAATTGGTCAGCCGATCCACAATGACCCAAATCAAATCAAACTTCTTCACGGTCCGTGGGAGTCCAGATACGAAGTCCATGGTGATACGCTCCCACTTCCACTCCGGGATCTCTATCTGCTGAAGCAACCCACCTGGATGCTGGTGCTCATACTTCACCTGCTGGCAGTTGAGGCATCTAGACACGTAGTCAACTATATCCTTTTTCATCTGCCTGCACCAGTAGTGCTGCCTCAAGTCCTGATACATCTTCGCGGCATCCGGATGGATCGAATATCGCGAGCTTTGGGCCTCAGCTAGAATCAACTCTCGAAGATCATCGACATTGGGCACACAAATCTGGCCCTGCATCCTCAATACCCCATCATCCCCGATGGTGACATCTCTGGCATCACCACGACGAACTCTTTCCTGAAGGACAAGCAAATGAGGGTTATCATACTGCCGCTCCGTGATGCGATCAAATAGGGAAGACCGAGAAACCATACAGGCTAGAACCCGACTGGGCTCTGAAAGGTCCAATATCACGAACTGGCTGGCTAAAGCCTGAACATCCATCGCCATGGGTCTCTCTGAGGCTGGTAAATATGCCAAATTCCCCAAACTCTCTGCCCGGCGACTCAAGGCGTCGGCTACCACATTGGCCTTGCCCGGGTGATAAAGAATAGTAATATCATAATCCTTTAACAACTCTAACCACCTTCTTTGACGCATATTCAGGTCCTTCTGCTTAAGCAAGTGCTACAAACTCCGATGGTCAGTATAGATCTCACAAGGCACCCCGTACAAATAATGACACCAAATCTTCAAGGCATGAACAATAGCAGCTAACTCAAGGTAGTTCTTTTCATGTACCTTCAATTGTCTGGACGCGCAGGCAATCACCCTACCGTTCTGCATCAACACCGCTCCAAGTCCAACCCGTGAGGCATCACAATAAACTGTATAGGACCCCAAACCGGTAGGCAGCATCAAGATTGGGGCTGAAGTCAAAGCTGTCTTGAGCCTTTGGAAGCTCGCCTCACACTCCTCTGTCCGCTGAAATGGGGAACCCTTTTAGGTCAATCTAGTCATACGGGCCGCAATCGACGAAAACCTCTCCACAAAGCGACAGTAATAACTAGCCAAGCTGAGGAAACTACGAATCTCTGTAGCCGAGGAGGGCCTGGGCCAACTCTGCACGACCTCTACCTTCCTCGGATCCACTTGAATGCCCTCACTCGATACCACGTGGCCTAGGAATGCCACAAAATTCAGCTAGAACTCACATTTTGAGAACTTTGCATATAATTTCTTCTCTCTCAGAGTCTGAAGCACTATCCTCAGGTGCTGCTCATGATCTTCCCGACTCCGGGAATATACCAGAATATCATCAATAAAAACGATAACGAAAGAGTCAAGATATGGCCTGAATACACTGTGCATCAAATGCATAAAATCTTCTGAGGCATTAGTCAGCCCAAAAGATATAACAAGGAACTCGTAATGACCATACCGAGTCCTGAAGGCAGTCTTCGGGATATCTGGCTCCCGAATCTTCAACTGATGATAACCTGAGCACAAATCAATCTTGGAAAACACCTGTGCGCCCTGAAGCTGGTCAAACAGATCATTTATACGAGCTAAAGGATAACAGTTCTTCACTATAACTTTATTCAACTGGCGATAATCAATGCACATACACATAGAACCATCCTTCTTCTTCACAAACAAGATAGGAGCACCCCATGGCAAAACACTGGGCCAAATAAAACCCTTACCCAACAATTCCTGCAATTGATCCTTCAACTCAGGAGGAGCCATGCGATACGGAGGAATAGAAATGGGCTGAGCGCCCAGCAACATATCAATGCCAAAATCGATATCTCTATCAGGCGGCATGCCCGGAAGATCAACTGGAAACACCTCGGGGAAGTCCCCTACCACTAGGGCTGAATCAACAGAAGGGTATCAACACTGACATCTCTCACATAAGCTAAATAAGCCACACACCCCTTCTCAACCATATGTTGAGCTTTAAGGAAAGAGATAACTCTACTAGGAGCATGATCTAAAGTACCACTCCACTCAATACGTGGAACACCTGGCATAACCAACATCATGGTCTTGGCGTGACAATCAAGAATAGCATGATGGGGCGACAACCAGTCCATGCCCAGAATAATATCAAAGTCAACCATACCGAGTAATATTAGATCTGCCCTGGTCTCAAAACCACGAATAGTACCTAAACATGACCGATAAACGTGGTCCACAACAAGAGAATCTCCCATAGGAGTAGAAACATAAACGGGGGCACTCAAAGAATCCCGAGGCACACCCAAATGCGAAGCAAAATAAGAAGACACATATGAAAAAGTAGAGCCTGGATTGAATAGAACTGATGCCTCTCTGTGACAAACCAGAATAATACCTGTGATGACAGAATCGGAGGCAACCGCCTCAGTGCGAGCAGGAATGCAATAATATCTAGCTCGACCCCTCTCACGAGGGAGACCTCTATCTCCCCTACCTTCGCCCCTGGCTGGCTGGGCAGGTGGGGCAGCAGCTGGAGCTGTAATCATAGCCTGAGAACTCTGAGGACCCCGCTGCGGCTGACCAGTCTGTGAAGATGCACCCCTACCAAGTCTGGGGCAGTCCCTAACCATATGACGTGTATCGCCACACTCGAAACAAGCTCTGGGAGGACGTGGTGGCTGTGACTGGCTGGGGCTAGGCCTGCTGGACTGACCTTTGGAAGTACCCCGCGCAGGAGGCGCACTAGAAACTGGTAGTGCATAATAAGGCTCCTGAGGTGCTGGCGGAGCTGGAGTACTGCCGGCTGCTGGCAAAGCTGAATGTACAGGGGGACCAGAATAACCCCTACCACAATGACCTGATGATGGGGTACGTGCACAAGGTGACCCGACTCTCGAGACCTCTTAGCCTCCCTCTCCCTTCGCTCCCTGGTGAGCATACCCTCAATCCTCCTAGCAATGCTCACTACCTGCTATTAAGGAATATCCATCTCTAAATCTCGAGCCATGTTGGACCGGATGGGCAGAATAAGACCCTCGATAAACCTCTGAACTCTTTCCTGAACTATGGCAACCAAAGCCGGTGCATGTCTAGCCAACCTGGTATAACGGATGGCATACTCTGAAACTATCATAGCACCCTGGTGCAAGTGCTCAAACTCCACGCGCCATGAATCCCTGAGGTTCTGGGGAACAAACTCTCTCATAAACATATCTGAGAACTGGGTCCAAGTCAGTGAGGCAGACTTGACTGGGCTGTCCAACTCATAAGTATGCTACCAATCATAGGCGGTTCCCCGAAGCGGAAAGGCGGTGAAAGAAACCCCGCTAGACTCCACTATGCCCATAGTGCGAAGGATAAGATGACACTCCTCCAAAAATCCCAGGGCGTCATCTGATGCTAGTCCGATGAACACTGGAGGATCATATTTCTTGAACGTCTCCAGTCTACACTACTCGTCCTGTGAAGCAGCTGACCCATCCTCGTGCTGAACTGGTGATGCAGGCAGTACATGAATAACCTCTAGGACCTGCTCCATCTGCACTCTCTGCTTGAGAGTGCAGGTTGCGGGAGTCTAGGCCCATCCCCCGGCCTGTGATGTGGCTCCGCTTGAGCCAAGGTAGTGTACATGCTCATGAACCGAGCCAGAGTCTCCTGGAGCACTGGAGTAGAAGTAGCTGTGGTAGGTGTGCTAGGTGCCTGGGCTCCGGCCAAATCTGCTGGTGGTACCTCAGTGGCAGCTCGCACAGGTGCTATGGCTGCACCACGTGCGCGTCCTCGACCTCTACCCCGGCCTCGACCTCTTACAGCGGCAGTAGGGGGCATGGGTGCCTGGTCCTCTCGTGTAGCACGTGTTCTTACCATTTGTGAGAGAATAGAAGACAGAAGTTTAGAATTGATGTCAAAATATTGCACGACAAGGAATTCAAAAGAAATGAAGATCTTTCCTAAACAGTTACATAGCCTCTCGTAGATAAATACAGACGTCTCCGTACCGATCAACTAGACTATAAAAAAGTGGCATGTGTTCCGTGACTCCTATGAACCTAGAGCTCTGATACCAACTTGTCACGACCCTAGTTCACTGATTGTGAACATGTCGTGATGGCACCTAGTCCCCATGACTAGGTAAGCCAAATATTGCGGAAAAATGTGATAATTGCGAAAAAACAGAATAAACCAAATTAAATAACTGGAAGAAAACGGTATTGTATGCCACTCGGCATGTACAACTCAATAACACAAGTCTACTGCAATTCCTAAAGACCCGGAAACTCACGGGCAACACAGGCTATAGAAATGTACAGCAAAGGCTCCCAACACCAGAATGTCTAACAACCAGAGGAAAGAAGACTAAATACTAGTGGTAGAGTAAGAGAGAGACTCGTCGGTCTACGGACGGAGCAGAACGACCTCGAAGTCTCCGTAATCCTCCTGCCTCACTGATACTGCGGCTTAGTAGAGGTACCTAGATGATGTGCACATGAAAAACATACGCAGGAAGGTTATGAGTACACCACAACGGCACTCAGTATGTGCCAAGCCTAACCTCAGTTGGTTAGTGACGAGGAAAGGTTAGGGCCCTACTGAGGCAAGAATATAACAATAGCAATAATTAACAGTGTGGAATTCTGACAAAAATAATAAACGCAGCAGTATAATAAGGCAAATCGACGAAACAATAATAACAACAAGGATAAAGCAGAAACACAGAGTAAACCCAGCTCAATCTCAAATACCAATGAGGGTCTCCCAGGATACTGTCCCGTAGCCCTCTACTCAACTGTCCAATGGATCTCCCGGGATACCGTCCCGTAGTCCAACTCTCGTACCAGTATCAAAGGATTTCCCGAGATACCGTCCCGTAGTCCAATCATTTATGTACAGGGGATCTCCCGGGATATCGTCCCATAGTCCCAAAATAAAAGTGCAGGGGGGGATCTCCCGGGAATCGAACCCGTAGTCCCAAAGTAATCAAACAAGGGGGGGGGGAGCTACCGGAATCCTACATCCGTAGTCCCAATGTAAATGCGCAATCACAGCCAAAAACAACCAGGGAATAAAGTACAAAAAACAGAGCAATAGATAGAACTAGCCCAACAAACTTCACGTAGCACAGTCAAAACAACTTAAGCAATTAGGCAGTTAAGTCAGCTAAACATGTTTTTCCTAATCTAGCACAAATTATAATTTCAAGTAAAGTACAACAATTAAGAAAGGAAAACTAAAGTTCATTAACTTAAGTAAAAATCGTATTTTCGACAATTGGCTCAAGTACACGCTCGTCACCTCACGTACAAGGCACCTCAAATATCAAGTAAAAATCTTAAGGGGAAATGTCCCCCACACAATGTTAGACAAGCCACTCACTTCGAACCGGCTCAATATCAATAGAAACCACGCCTTTGCCACGAGTATCCGACTCCAAATGGCCATAATCTATTCAATTCAATTACATATAGTAAATAATATTGCAAACAACTGATTCCACTATTAAAATTAAAGCTAGGGCGCGAAAATAGGTAAAATGACCAAAATGCCCCTCCAGCCAACATATCGAAATCAAATAATTTTCATATTTTCAGAACCCTCGTACTCTTACGAGTCTGACCATATAAAAATCTCCCGAATCAGAGGTCAAATGCCCCCTCAAAACCCAATAGTTTTATCTATGAACTTTTACCCCAAATTACCAAGTTTTTGATCCTAAATTCGAATTCCAATGATGTATTTAGCTATATAATGATGAAATATAATGAAAAGGGATCAAAGAAATGTTACCCAATGATTTTCTCTTCAAACTCCACTCGAAATCGCCTTCTCCCGTGCTCAAATAGCGTTTTCTAACTTATGAAATCAAAACTCTAGAATTTCTATATCTGCACAGACATTTTCGCTTCTGCGGACAAGGGACCGCTTCTGCGGTCCTATTAAGCGGCAATACAATTGCTTCTGCGGCTTCTCATTAAAGTGTAGATTCCGCTTCTACGGATAAATAACCGCTTTTGTGGTACCGCTTATGCGGTCAATCAACCGCTTCTGCGGTTCCTGAAGGGGAGACCAAATCTCGCTTCTGCGATAAGGGAGCCACTTCTGTGGCTACGCTTCTACGGTCCCCAAATCGCAGAAGCAAAAATACCAGAAGAATAAAACACCAACTGCTGCAAACTTAGAGATATTCCCCCGTTAACCATCCGAAATCATCCCGAGGCCCCCTGGACCTCAACCAAAAGTACCAATACCACCTAATACCTCATTCAAACTTGTACCAATCCTTAAAACACCTAAAACAACACCGAAAATGCAATTAAATCAAAGATTCAAGCCTAAGAACTTCAAATTCCAACAAAACACGCTTTCGATCAAAAACCTAACCGAACCTTGCCCGAATGACCTGAAATTTTGCACGCACGTCCCAAATGACATGACGGAGCTACAACAACTTCCAAAATTCAAAACTCACTGTCGGACCGGAAGCTTCAAAAATTCAAGCTTCGGCATTTCAAGCCTAAACAAGCTACGAACCCCCAAAATACATTCCGAACAGGTTCCCGACCCTGAAATCACCTAACGGAGCTAATGGAACCATCAGATTTCCATTCCGAGGTTGTCTTCACACTGATCCAAATACGGGATATATTTTCAACTCTTAAGCTCTCATTTAGTGACTAAGTGTCCCAAAACACTCCGACTCCTAACACGGAACGTCCCGGAAAACCAAAATAGCAGAAAAGAACTTAGGGGAAGCAGTCAATGGGGAATCGGGGCATAAATTCCAAAAACACCCGGTCGGTCGTTACATAGGCTTATTTGCTACATGTTAATCATTGTTTCTTTTGTTAACAATGTTAGGTCTTTTTATGCTTTCATGACTCGTTTCTATTTGCCTTAGTTTACTTACTTGCGCCTTCTAATTGTTATTTACTGGATTTGTATTGCTATGTAGTATTATTTATGTGAATTCCCATTTTGTACGAGGATTTCTTTCTGGTCCAGCTTTGTATTCATCGATCGTAGAGGTTCTTATAATTTGAATTATTATTGACTGTGCTCATTGAATATCTGGTACTGATATGATAGGATCGGGTAGCACAACGCAACAAGTGAAATAAGGGTGGATTGATATGGTGGAGTAATGGTGAATTTGTACAGATATGGTGGGAGCGGGTTGCACGCCACAACAAGTGAAATAAGGGTGGATTGATTTGGTGAACTACGTATGAATTATGATACTGATTTTGTTATATGGTAGGATCGAGTTGCACGCCGCAACATATATTTTTTTAATTATGATTGTGATATTATTACAGTGGAATAAGGGAGAATTGTGTTGTACAATGTGTTTGATTTGCGCTCCGCAACAACCTATGTACTCCTATTTCTATATACTGTGTTGGTTCTCGGTATTTTTATACGGAACTCTAAGGATTGGTAACGC
The DNA here is from genome assembly GCA_026770625.1 of Nicotiana glauca. Classification (NCBI taxonomy): domain Eukaryota; kingdom Viridiplantae; phylum Streptophyta; class Magnoliopsida; order Solanales; family Solanaceae; genus Nicotiana; species Nicotiana glauca. Next base: position 81,802 of record MU786008.1, read on the forward strand.
TGATCGGTACTAGTTTCATTTGAGGATTTAGCTATTTTCTTCAGTTGACTATCTTACTTCGTTCTGTATTTCCTGGTGTACAGGTTGTCGTGTAGGTGACCTGCCTTAGCCTCGTCACTACTTCATCTAGATTAGGCTCGGCACTTACAGAGTACAGGAGGTCGGTTACACTCATACTACACTCTATATTTCTTGTGCATATTTTGGAGTCGGTCCCAACAGCGGTTATTAGTGTGCTCAGGTTGGCCACCTTGTAGAGACTTGAGGTATAGCTGCTTAGCGCCTGCTCCTAAAGTATCCTTCCCTTTTATTTGGCTATGTATTTCCAGTCGTGCCCCTTTTTCTCTCGAAATCGGGCTTCGACAGGAATGTGTTAAAAGAGAGAGTCGCCACCTAATGAGTTTAAGGGTGTGTTAGGGCACCGATTTGCAAATAACTCAGGTTTAACCAGTTTGCATCACCAAAGATCGGGTAAGGGCTCGAAATTACCTCGAAGAGAATGTGTTAGGCACTCTTCGAGGTCCACAAATGTGGGTCTCGGCTGAACTCAAATTATATGAATTAGTCTATGTGATCAAATAAATGAAGAGAGTGCACAAAAATTTAAGAAGTTTATTATAAATAGGTTTTGAACAAAAGGTACAACTATTTTTTATTCTAGTAGGAAAAGAAAAAAAGTAGGTGGGGGCGGGGGGGCTAATTTTCTTTAGTCTAAAGGATCTCGTGTAACATAAATAATACTTTGTAACTCCCTTCAAATGGGGTGTTACTCATATTATTTAGCGGGCACATACTATCATCTCCTGCTACCCAATTACTATATTTATGTTGTTACCTAAAGCATACTAGTTCAGTTATAACTCGTACCCTATGCGTGCACTACCCGTCCTATGCCTACGGTCCAGGAAGCGTTTGGACCTCTATTTTGGGTGGTTCAATACCTAACTTAGGTTGCTCAAAATAAGAAAACTAGGTGACATACAAAAAAATTAGACTTCACATCAAAGTAGTTAAGGGCTAAAAATAGGTTAAAGTCATTAAATCCTATAGACGTAGTTTCTATGTGACCTTGGAGTTCAAACATGCAGGCAGTTTCAGATGTAAGGTTCTATTTTAGAGGCATACTTTCTGAATAACTATAGACTTCAGGGAGTATAGTAATGCGTACTGATTACTAAAATTACAGATTATAAATGTTTAAACCTATAGACATGATATCTAGGTGCAATAGTCGACAATGATTAGTAGTGATAGCCATGAAAGACATTCAGAATTACTTACATAGGCATGCTTTCTAAAGGTTGACAATTTGAGCTGATTTTATACATATTTAGCTCCTATAGGCATGCCTTCTTGAAGTTGACAATTTGAGCTGATATTATACATATTTAGCTCCTATAGGCATTCTTTCTAGATAGTGTGATGCAACAACGAATTTAAGTAATTAAAATCCTTTAGGCATGATATCTATTGAGCGTGGTGCAGATTGAAAGGGGTGCTATTAGCATTCATTCTCTATAGGCATGATATCTACTAATAGGACAAAAGTAAATATAGGAGCAGGTAAAATATTTAGTCCAACGATCATGCTTTTGAATAATATGCAAATATTAGGCAAGTTGAGTGAAGTGTGTGATTTCCTATAGGCATGGTTTCTAAGTTGAAAAAGCATATATTATACATCCTACAGGCATGCTTTCTAGTAAATAACTGAGTAGTCATGCAAAGTGATCACTTCATGCTGTCTATAACCATGCAAAAGTAAACATAACGTCTGAATAGCAAAAAAGTAAAGTCTGTGTGCTTCTACTAATATTGTGATTTCTATAAGGCTCATGTAATCGAATAGCACATATAGGAAACACATTGTCAAGTCCTATAGGCATGTTATCTACCCATGGAAGGTAGACTTAGAATTCTACTCATTCCATTTTCACAAACACCTCAATTGTTTATACAAAGTATTATTACAGACCAGATAACAAGTAAAATAGTAATATTACATGATAATAGATAGGCCTATAGCAGGTCCAAATACACAACTATTGTCTTCAACATAGCCCAGAAGTCATTGCCAATTAAACACAAAAAATGATCTTTATTTACACACAAAATAGCATAAACCCAGTAGCCAGAGCTGATCAACTACCCCAGAAAGACAATTATTTACACAAGCCCGTTGGCTTGTCGAATAGATGGAAAAGGGTGCACAATTGAGCAATTAGGAAAAGTGACAAAGAACCTTGGACCCTACTGCGCCAGAGTTCCCAAGGGCTTCAAGAACCCAGGGCAGTGCTCATACTAGGTAGGTTGATAGAGAAGACTTAGAGAAGACTTAGGGCAGTGCTCATGAAAGGAAACAACTAGTGAAAATAATACCAAATTAATAGGTTTGGAAAAAGCATTTGCAAACTTACTAGATTATCACATAATGAACATAAACTAGCATATTGACAGGGTAACATATGACAAAAGAGAAAGATTATAGGACTGCAAAGTTAACATGCAAGACATTAGCTTAATAAAACCAAGTGATGCATCCAATTTAGAACTTAGAGGATCAGACTCTACCAAACTCACGATTAAACAGTATAGTACGAATAAGATCAGTCATAGAGAGCATTAGTTAATCACAATATGCAGAAACTCATACGACCACAATATTGGATCCCAAATCAACATGTAAGATGTTAAAGAGTCTAGCGATGAGAGATAATAGAATGCAAATAACAATAGACTCTTCTCATGTGTTACAAAATGATATCGAAGTTGAACACCATCACAGTTGAGTCAAAGTTTAGATACATATGCAGGAAAGAATTTAAACATTATGAGAGTTTAAACACTAACCAGTAGCAAGATTAAAAGAGTGAAGAATATAGAAGCTAAAACCCTAAATCCCCGAGGCTTTAGAGTTCACAAGAGGCTTGAGAATGGGCTCCGAGTAGTGCTTGAATCGAAAGAGGTTATTCAATAGTTTCAGTGAGTTTGAAAGTAAGAGTGAGTGAATGATAGAGTAGTGGCAAATAGTAGTCAGAGTCCCGGGGTCTCAAAACCTCTTGAGAGGCGTTTATATAGTAGAAATCAAACAAGTAAACATGGAAACAAATTATTCAAACACAAATAGCGAAAGATATACTATATGAATCAAAATCAATTTTTAGGGAATCTAACACATAGAATAAGGAAGTTCAGTGATTTAAACAAGGTACAAAAAAGTCACGTGCGAGAATCAAGTAGTACTCAATAGAAGGAAATATAATAGGTTCAACATAGAATATGAAAAATAGCATATGAAAGTCAATTAGAGTTCTTTTTAAGGTAAGTAAAATCAAAAGAAGGGAAAATACAACGGTAAGAAAAAAATAAGGAAAATATCAATCAAACACAAGAAAGGGAAGAGTATCAATTAGAAATCAACACCGAATAAAGGAAAATCTCAAACTGATGCCTTGAATCGGACAAAAAAATACAAAGACCATTTACTATAACATGTATAGAGACGGAAGATCGTCCAGATCTTCACAGAACCAAAGTGAATTGGCCCGTTCTTAAGAGTAGCTCTTTCCAAAAATAGGGAAAGAACTAAGTGATGCCAAAATCATGCGTATAATGATAGAGTATCACAAAATAGGTAAATAGATCATGGATTGATTCCATGTTTGAGCCGGAATAGGAGAGGATTTGGGTTACGGCAGCTAGAGTTTTACAGAGAGAGAAGGAGAGATCAGAGCATGTGAGGGAGGTGGGTCGGTCAGAGACAATGTCTCTAGGGTTTGGGGGTCGGCTTATAAGAGAAGAGGGATTGAAGTTTGTAAGACAATGATCTTTTTTGATCAACGGTTGTGGTTTAAGGAGTCTGGGTCGGTTTGGACAGGGCAGGATTGGGCTTAGGTATTATTGGACCGAGGTTTGGGTAGTTTGGGTGTGAAAATAGGTAAAATTTAGGCTGTTTTTTAAATACCCAATATTTAGCAAAAATAATTTATAAAAATAGTTCATAAATAACAAAAATATTACTTTTGCACTAAAATTATTAAAAACAATAACTTAATATTAGAAAAATATAAAAACTATTTTTTGCATAAATAGTGTAATTATACATAAATATAGGCTATTATTGCAAAAATGTGCAATTAGCCTACAAAATTACAAATGTTATTATGAGAAATGAAATGAAATATCTAAAATATGCATGTTGGTGTAAATGATGAGTCTGGATGATTAATCATCAGAAATATAACTTGAAGGATAATTATTGGATATTTGTACAATAAAAATGCAGAAAGAAATTAATTTAAAGCTTTTAAAAATAATGGAACATTATGAAAAATACTTGTATAGGTTCATAAGCTAAATGATGACGCATATGTACTATTCTGAAAATATATATACAATTAAAAAATATAAGGAAAAAATTGGGTATCAACAGTTGCCCCTCTTTACCCGGGAATGATGGAAGAACTGTCAGGTAAAGAGAATGATGATCAATTTTGGCCGAATAATACAAGGAATGATGTGATAAAAAATGGTGGCGGAACCATGGTTTCCGAGTTGCCTAAATATCCCTAGTTTTACAAGAATCGAGCCGTGTGTAGTTCTGGATCCAACGGTGAACGAAACTGATGGAGTTATTATAGGAATGGTCATATGTTTTGGAAAGGGTTCTTTTGGGGTAAGACAATATCGGATGAATTTTTGCAAATTGATGAGTGCAAAATCGAGACTTTATGGATGTATACAAGGTAGATATATGGACGGTCATAGAGTAAAAGGCGGGCGATTACTAGTGGTCGGCTATGTTTAAAGCATTTGCAGAATATGAATGTTATGAATGGAAATAGAGCGAAGGTTGATCCTGTTTGAAGAAAGATTACTTCTTGGATTACATGCAAAACTTAAAACACGATGCATGCAAATATATATGGATTATTGTGAGAATTTAAACATGATGCAAATTTCCTTTGGACCATTGAGATTGTCTTTGGACGGTGAGGATGGCGTCCTTAGACCATGATGTCCCGGGCCATGAATCACGTGATAAGGGATTCGAAGACCATGAAATGATGATCTCGGGCTATGAGAATGGCTCCTTTGAACCATGACCACTTTAAATAATGATGTGTAATTTTGAGAGATTCTCAGGCCATGGAATGGTGTCTTCCGGCTGTAAGGATGATGCCTTCAGACTATGATGACTTTGGACAAAATGGCGATGTTTCCGCCTATTAAATGCAAGAGATGATACTGGGTCATATGAGAAGCGAAACAAGACATAGCTTAGCCCCGAAAAGGAAAAATAGTGCTAGATTTGAAGTAGCATAACATTCGGTATTGGGCAAGGAAAGTCAGAGCTTAGACTTATGCAATTAGGGAGGCAATGCTTCACCTCATGCGAGAAATGGAGAAAGTGCTTAGTCTCTTGCAATGAAAGTCAATACTTAGCCTTATGTAGTTGAGGAGGCAGGGCTTAACCTTATGCAAGAAGAGAAGACAAGGCTTAGTCTCACGCAATGGAAGGTAGTTCTTAACCTTATGCAATTTAGGGAGGCAATTATTAGCCGCATGAAAGAAGAGGAGACTGGGCTTAGTCTCATGCAATGGAAGGTAGTGCTTAGCCTTATGCAATTTAGGAGGCAGGGCTTAGCCTCATGCAAAATGGGATATAAAGATTCGTCTAATACAATGGAAGGCATTGCTTAGCTATATTCAATTGAGGAGGCAGTGCTTAGCCTCATGAAAAATGGAAGACAATTCTTAGTCTCACGCAAGGAAAGGATAATGAGTGATAACAGAGTATTTTTTTATCTGGAGACATGTTTGCATTTAGAAGCCTTGTGTTTATGAAGATAGTGATTTTTATGTGTGCATATTTGCGAATACTCCTATTATGTTCATTGTTCCTGCATCCAAAGAAAAATCTTGAGTTTTGCGAGGAAGGTTGGTTCATGACTTTGACTGCTTGCTACTTGAAATCTGTCAGGTACCCCGAATCGGCAAACAATACGATCCCTGACAAAATGTGCGATGACTTTCTTACTTACAACCTTCTCATATGCAACCTCAACCTGTTTTGTGAAGTAGTCTATGGCTACTAAAATGAACCTGTCCCTCTTGAAGAGGCAGGCTCGATTGGACCGATGACATCCATTCCCCCAGCTGCAAAATGCCAAGGTGGACTTGTTGCATTGAGTTCATTTGGTGGTACCTGTATCATATCTACATGTATTTGAACCTGATAACACTTTGGGACATACCTGATGCAGTCCATTTCTGTAGTCATCCAAAAATATCCTGCTCTCAATATCTTCTTGGCTAAAATGAAACTTTCATGTGTGGTCCACAAGTTCTGGCATATATCTCGTCGATCAGTTTGGAAGCTTGCTTGGCATCAACGCATCGTAATAAACCTAGGTCTGGAGTACTCCTATAGAGAATTCCTCCAGTTTGGAAGAAATGGTTGGATAATCTTCAGAGTGTGCATTTCTGAGTATGATTTGCATGTTTCGGGTATTCTCCTTTTGCCAAGTATTCCTTGATATCATGGAACCACGGATTCCCATCTGTTTCTTATTCAACATGAGCGCAATAAGTTGGATGATTATGAATTCTCACTAGAATAGGGTCGATGAAATTCTTGTCCGGGTGCTGTATCATGGAAGACAAAGTGGCCAGTGCATCTGCGAACTTATCCTGTATTCTTGGAACATATTTGAACTCTCTCTTTCTGAACCTCTTCATCAACTCTTGCACATGATTAGATATGGTAATATTTTTGTTTTCTTTGTAGCCCACTCTCCTAGAACCTGATGTACCAGAAGGTCTGAATCACCAATTACTAGCAATTCCTGGATATTTCTGGCAATGGCTACACTGAGCCCCAAGATGTATGTCTCGTATTCTGCCAAATTGTTGGTGCACAAAAATCTATGTTTTGCGGATAACGGATAATGTTGACCTATTTTCACACCAAAATAGCTCCAATACCCAGTCCTTTGAAGTTTACAGCTGCATCAAAAAACATTCTTCAACCATCATATGTTTTAGTGATGTCTTCTGCTACAAATGATACTTTATCAGGACAATACATTTTCAATGGTTTGTACTCTCCTACAGGATTTTCTTCAAGATGAATTGCTAAGGCCTGTCCCTTGACTGCCTTCTAAGTCACGTAGACAATATCAAATTCACTCAATAGTATCTGCAATTTTGCTGGTTTCCTTATAGGAATGGGTTTTTGGAAAATGTATTTCAGAGGATCCATCCTTGATATAAGATATGTAGTGTAGGTACAGAAGTAACACCTCAATTTCTAAGCTATCAACGTTAGGGCGCAGCATGTGCGTTCCAGCAAAGAATACCTTGCTTCATAGGGTATGAACTTCTTACTCAAATAGTATATGGATTGCTCTTTTCTTCTCGTCTTATCGTGTTGTCCCAAGACATAACCGAAAGCCCCATCCAGTACGGATAGATAGCGAAGCAGAGGTCTACCAGTTTCTGGCGGGACCAGGACTGGCGGTGTGGACAAATATTCCTTGATTTTATCAAAAGATTTCTAGCAGTCTTCAGTCCAGTTTGTTGCGGCATCCTTCTTAACATTTTGAAAATTGGCTCATAGATCACGGTCGATTGTGTTATGAAGCGGCCGATGTAATTGAGACACCTCAAGAAACTCATCACATCTTTCTTGCTCTTCGGAGGTGGAAAATCTTGGACAGCTTTGACCTTTGACGGGTCTAGCTCTATTCCTCGACGACTGACGATGAATCCTAATAACTTTCTTGTAGGGACCCCAAAAGCACATTTTGCGAGATTCAGTTTTAGATTATACCTTTGAAAGCCGATCAAAGAACTTTCTCAAATCCGCTATATGATTTGTTCCTTCTTAGATTTGATGATAACGTTGTCCACATATACTTCTATTTCCTAGTGTATCATGTCATGGAAAATTGTTTTCATGGCTCTCATATAAGTGGCCCCAACATTCTTTATACCAAATGACATCATTTTATAGCAATACACTCCCCATGGCATAATAAATGCTGTCTTCTCAGCATCTTCTTCATCCATACAGATCTGATGATATCTCGCGAAGCAATCCACAAAGGATTGAAGTTCATGTTTGGCACATTTGTCGATTAGTATGTGTATGTTGGGTAACGAAAAATCATCTTTGGGACTTGCTCTATTTAAATCTAAATAGTCGACACATACTCTGACCTTCCCTTTTTTCTTCGGAACTGGCACGATTTTAGCCGATTAGGTAGGATATTCAACCACTTTGAGAACTTTACCTTTGATCTTCTTGGTGACTTCCTCTTTGATTTTAAGACTCATATCCGGCTTGAAGTTTCTGAGTTTCTACTTTATAGGCAGACACATCGATTGGTAAGTAGTTTACGAGCCACTATAGACATGGTCAAACCAGTCATGTCATCATAAGACCATGAAAAAAATATCTTCGTACTTTTTAAGAAATGCGAGTCTCTTTGATTGTTTCTAAATTTCCCAAATTGACTATCTCGGTTTCGTCCAAATTGGACTTAGTCTTGTTGTCAAAATTTGCCACATCTCAAAAAATTTCCTTATGTATTATATCATCTTCTTCTATTCCTCTAAATCACTCTACGTTGTTTTGTCTCTTTACATGTCACAGTTGTTGGTTCATCAAGATAAGTAATAATAATGCCAGGAACTCGACTGGCCCGGGATGGTGCAATAGTCCAGTTCTTGAGAAAAACTCCATTTCCCACGGTCGGAATTATAAGGTCTTCCTCCTCCTCCTCAAGTATTGTATTGCAGTCCATGTCTTCATCATCCAGAAATAGATTCCTCAGGCCAGCTAAAGCCTCATCTTCTTCAGATCCCCATATCACGTCAGTCTGTTCAAATGTCTAGTTGTATCAGTTTGGTGATCCCTTGGAGATTCTTGCCGAGACCTTTGCCGGGTTCATACCTTGTCTGTAAAATATGCTTTCAATCTTATTACTCCACCTTTTGTCTTTCTCAATTGCATTGACCCGCTCGATGTGATGGTATGTTTCTCCACCCAACTTTCTTCTATTCTCGACAACCGAAACAATTTGATTGATGTAGATGGGGTTACTTCTGTCCCCGTTGATGATTACTTCTTGATAATTCCATTTGAACATCACGGCCTGGTGTAGGGTAGATTCTACAACCCCAACAACATGTATCGAAGGTTGTCCCAATAGCAGATTGTATCTGGTGGATATGTCCAATACTTGAATTTCAATATCAAACCAAGCTGGGCCCATTTGCAAACATAGGTTGATTTCCTCAATTGTGGCCTTGGGGACCCATTGAATGCTTTTACATTCATAGTTCCTGCTTGTATCTCTTGCAAAACTTTACCCAACCTCTTAAAAATGGTCAACGGACAAATGTTGAGACTCGAACCCCCATCTATTAGGACGTTGGCAATGAATTTGTTCTTAAACTAGACTATGATATGTAGTGCCCGGTTGTGACTCCGTCCTTCAGGCGGCAGTTCGTCTCCGTGAAAAGTGATCTTGTGGCTTTCCAATACTTTCCCTACCATATTAGCCATTTCTCGACTATTTTTATTATTGGGTGCATAAGCTTCATTCAACACTTTCATCAATGCATTCCTATGCGCCTCCGAATTTTTTAGTAGTGATAGAATGGATATGTGAGCAGGGTTTTTTTTTCTGATGATCAACCACAGGATACTCTCTTGCTTGCACCTTTCTGCAAAGATCATCTGGGGAAATTTCAATGATAGGCTACTTGGGAGCGGCTTCTTTACTTGTTCCTCCCAAATGCTCGGGTGTGAAAACCCTACCAGTCCTGGTCATGCCTTGTGCGGCACCCGTTTCTTCCATTTTCCCTTTTTCCTTCCTTCTTGACTCTGCAGCATAGTCTCGTGGTATAACATTAGAATTAAATGGCGGTATAGGTACTACCGTCATGGTGAAGGGTGTGGTCACTTCCACCTCAGACGGAGTTAACGTAGCTGAGGGCATTGCTACTTTAACCTCGAACGGAGTCAGTATGGTTACTTCAACCTCAATTAGTGATTAAATCTACACCACAATAGGTGTGAGAATGGCTGCAGATATTTTAAGTTCATCCCCTTCACGAATGAGCCCGATCGATCCTTCTGGATCCCATTCTTCATTAGTTTCGATCACATTTACCCATTCGCCTCTCTGATCCGGGAGGGGGTTGTTGCAGTCATTTGGTGCAGCCTTTTTTGCTTGTATAACCTTGGTATCAATCAACGTCTGGATCTTATCCTTCAAAGTGTGACATTCATCAATAGTATGACCCTTCATGCTTGAGCGATAGGCACGTGTCTTGTTTAGATTAACCCACTAGGAAGAGTTTTCCATGGCAACAGTGGGAATAAGGGTGACATAACCTGTAGCCTTCAGTCTCTCATACAACTTATTGATGGGTTCAGCAATTGGAGTGTATTATCTTGGCTGTCTACGGTCAAAATCTGGTTTAGGTTTTTTGGAGTTTTGGCGGGATAATGGTGTTAAGTGGCAACATGCAGGTTGGGTGTTATAGGTATGGTAAGTGGCGGTGGATTGTAGGTATCTGGGAGGTAAAGGCCAATATATGGGTGGTGGGTTTGGTATATTAGGGGAGACTTCGGACCCTAGGTTACCATTACTGCACCAACTTCTTTCTTCATAGAGCTACCTCCCGATTGCAAGGCTTTGTTCGTAGCCTTTAGTGCCTCAAAAATTTTCACCATTCCACTTTTAATTCCCTCTTCTATTCTTTCTCCAAATTTTATGATGTCAAAAAATTTATGGTTTTCAATAACCATCAACCTCGCATAATATTACGGATCATTAGCTCGGACAAAGAACTTGTTCATCTGTTCTTTTTCTAGTGCTGCCCTTACTATTGCAGCTTATGATCTCCATCGAGTAGCATATTTGCGAAAAGTTTCTATTGGCTTCTTCTTAATATTTGAAAGTAAAAGGCATCAGGAGCATTTTCTTTGCTGAACCAGAACCGATCCATAAAATCTGATGCCATGTTTACCCAGTTAACCTATTTCTTTGGGTTTTGACTGATATACCAGGACATGACATCTCCAGTGACGCTCCTCATGAACAACTTCATACGGATCCTTTAATCTTTACCAACCCCTACGAGCTTGTCTCAATATATTCTCAAGTGTACCTTTGGATCACCTGTCCCGTCAAACATTTCAAACTTGGGAGGTTTGTAATCCTCTAGTAGTTCTACGTCTAGCTGAATGCACAAGTCCTCATAATTTCAAGCTTCGATGCCTTTACCTCCCTCAACACCTTGGACTCGACTAGTAAGTTTCTTGAGTTTTTTCGCTATGTTCTTGATGATCATGTCCTTCTCAGTAGATTCAGGTATGTATAAGGTTTTTTGTGGAGTGTGGGGTAAGATTTCCACATATATAGGTTTGCTTTGATGGACTATAGGAATTTGGGCGTAGTAGTGGTCGTTGGTTGAGTTTTTGGGATCAGAGGTAGGTTGTGGTGCATTTTGAGGATTGTGGTAGGTAGTGGTTTATGGATACTAAGTCAGATGGTGATGATATTATGGAGTGGTCGGTACTGGTGGATGATTAGGGTTTTGAGGAGGTGTGGCATACTGCTGAGGTATAGGAGGATTTTGTTGGTTTTGTGTGTTCTGGGGAGGTGCTGGGTTTTGGGCATTTTGTTGATTGATGTCCGGGACATTCAGGATAAAAGAAAGGTTTGCCAAGTTTTGGACCTGCTCAAGTTCCCAATGTATCTCCAGTATATTTTGTTTCAAATGTAAAACCAAGTCATTCTGTGCCGGAGCGCTCCGACCATCTGAAGTCTCGACATTCCATGCATGCGTAGCGTTGTCTTTCCTGATACCATTCGTATCATCCATTCTGGATTTTCCCTTTCTTTTAGGATCACTTGGACGAGGAGGAGGTGGAGGACCTCTAGATCTAGTATGATATGCAGATGATGTCCGTATGCACGAACCAACCTTATGGGATGAGAATAAACAAATAAAGAAAAGAAGAAAACAAAAAGTTAAACAAGTCAGTAATGGGTATTAAAAGGATGTTTGCGGTATTTAAACATATATTGTGGAATTATAAATTTGCATACCAATTTGGGGACCACATTGTGAGCGAGGTAGGCCTAAGCGAGATTTGGAGAAAATCAATGCCAATAACTGCGACATTTCATTAATACGATAAATGAACCAAATCTCTACTAAAATGACAATAATTATAAAGAGTCATTAATGGCCTTTACCTTATTACAACAAAAGTCTAAAACAAGTATAAAAAGCAAATAAAACATGAGGGACCTTCTCCATGTTTGGTCTTCTTTTCTCCATTGATCAGATTCCGAGGTCGCGCATGTCCAACAACAGTTATGCCCTTGCTAGGAGCCCTCTTTCATTGACATCCATGTTTTGACAACCTGCAACCCTCTTTCTCATTTTCCCCTCAAGCTCCATCAACCGCTACTCCAAATACTCCAACCTATCTATTGACTTAGTAGCGACTTCTCTGCATTCATTGATTGCTTCCATGTACACTTTATGTTGTTCCAAATCCCTGGCTTCACACTCAAAAACCTTTTATGCAGCATCATGTATTTGACTTGTTCTTCAGTAGTCTCGTCTACAACCCTTTTATTTAGATTAATCCCTGGTTTAACATCCCCTTCTATATCATTACCAACCATGATGGATAGAAGTGCACATGGCCGGCATGATACCGATCTGGCTCGATTCTTTCTACACAATGATCTTTTGATGCCACATATGTTGTGCCTCAAACTTGAATGGAATGTCATTCCCTTGGAAGTCTGCCTTGTACTGAACCATTTTGGAAACCCATGGTATAACCTGCTTTCTCCCAGCTTGCTTCATAACCCTGATAAGAGCATAATGATAGCCCTGTCAATCCGATTAGCACTAGATGAGGAGTATCTCTTGACCTAATGATGAATTCACTGCTAGGGAACCATTCGAACATCCAATGTACCTTGTCATCAGTCATATTGTTGAAGAAATGTGCCCAACTCACACCTGTTTGGGAGGAAAGTCATTCTCTTCGAATGGTGATATGCTATGGGGTCATTCCATGGTTGTCGCGGAAGTTCTTGATGGTATTCTCCTCTCTGAAGGTGTTCCAACAACCAATATTGCAGTAATAGATTATAACCTTTGAAATGCATGTATCCCTTTTTGTAATGGTTTAAAGTTCGGTACATATTAGACAGAATCATAGGGACAATAATGTAAGTTTTCCCCTCAATCTCCTTTATTCAAGCCCTAGTGACCATAGCTAGGCAGGTGTGGATTTTTTCTCCTTGTATATGAAATACCAGCATCCCCCCAAAAAAAAGACAATGAATATAAAAACTCGGCGGTGAGTCCAACCCAAAGAAGTGATGACAAACTCATCATGGTAAAGGCGGTATGATTTGTTGTGTCTATAACGCCCATAGAGGAAATCGAATGGTATGTAAGACTTATTTAGACAGAATAAATCATCATTGTTTCTGAAACCCATCATTTTCAAGAAACCTCGAGGAGTGCAGTTTTCCGGTACCAACAAACTAGGGATATCCCATGGGAGCTCGGGGAAACTTCCTATTTCTTCTAAAGTGGGAGTCATTTCTATGTCACCAAAACATAAAACGGCTCTCTTCTCATCCCAGAACATGGTGGTGACCTCAATTAATGCAATGTGTGGCTAAATGTCTAACATAGAGGGTAAAATCTTTTCACATGGCTTTTGTCACGTGGTGCGAGATTTTCCCACCAATCCAGCAACAAAGGTGAGATAGGAGCATGTAAAGATAAAATAACACGTTGTAAAATATTTTGCATGATGAAAACAGTAAATGCAGTATTGAATGAAACGTAAAGACATAAAAGAAAGGAAAACAAGAGAGAAGTTAGTTTGTGTAATGTGGAAATTGTAATAAAGTAGACAAGGGAGTGAGGTTGGTGAGATAAATAATGTAGTATGTCTAAAGGAAAGCACATGTTATGACCAAATTGAGCAAATATTTGCATGCGAATTCAAATAAAAGGGAAAATAGGAAAAAGGGTGTACAGGTAACAATAATAGGGGAATGAGAGAGGGATGTTCATGTAATAGAAAAAATAGTAAAGACACGTTTATCAGAGAAGACTAATTCTTGTAGACCAAGTTCTCTTATGGTAAGAGCCTTAAAATATCCCTAGCAAAGTCGCTATGCTATCGCACCCTTTTTTCTTATGAAATCGGATTTCGACACATGACAACTCTTTTAAGGAAGATGTTAAAAGAGAGATTCGCCACCTAATGGGTTTGAGGTGACTTAGGGAAACCATTTGCAAATAACTCAGGTTTAACTTGTTTGTGTCACCAAAAATTGTGTAAGGGCTCAAAAATACCTCGAAGAGAAGGTGTTAGGCACTCTTCGTGGTCCATAATTGTGGGTCCCGACTGAAATCGAATTGTATGAATTAGTCTATGTGAACAAATAAACTAAGAGAGGGCATAAAAATTTAAGGAGTTTATTATAAATAGGTTTTGAACAGAAGGTACGGGGGGGGGGG
>MU786008.1:96920-112163 GCA_026770625.1 Nicotiana glauca
AAATAGTACTTCGTAACTCCCTCTAGATAGGGTGTTACTCGTATTATTCAGCGGGCACATACTATCATCTACTACTGACCGATTACTACCTTTAAGTTGTTACCTAAAGCGTACTAGTTCAATTATAACTCGTACCCTATGCATGCATTACACGTCCCATGCCTACAGTCCAGGAGGCATTTGGACCTCTATTTTGGGTGGTTCTATACCTAACTTAGGTTGCTCAAAATGAGAAAACTAGGTGACATTCAAAACAAGTTGGACTTTACATAAAAGCAGTTAAGGGCTCAAGTTAGCCTCCACACAGACAACAAATGCACGCAAATAATTTAGGCATTTGACAATTCCAGAATTGAGGTGAGTAAAAGTCATGAAATCCTATAGACATAGTTTCTATGTGACCTTGGAGTTCAAACATGCAGGCAATTTTAGATGTAAGGTGTTATTTTAGAGGCATGCTTTCTGAATAATTATATATTTGAGACAGTCTAGTATTGCGTACTGATTACTAAAATTACAGATTATAAGTGTTTAAACCTATAAATATGATATCTAGGTGCAGTTTTTGGCAGTGATTAGTAGTGATAGCCATGGAAGAAATTCAGAATTACTTAATCTACTCCTATAGGCATGCTTTCTAAAGGCTGACAGTTTGACCTGATTTTATACATATTTAGCTTCTCTAAGCATGCCTTCTAGAGGTTGACAGTTTAAGCTAATTTTATACATATTTAGCTCATATAGGCATGATTTGTAGATAGGTAGTTGTTAAATCTCGCATTTTTGTACGTTAAAAGTTTTGTCTTCAATTAATTGATGTAGACTCGGGACCACATCATATTGACATTGACATACTCGCGCTATTTATAACAAGCAATACAGAAGTGTCATGAAGGATAAAGGGTACACGAATTAAAGAAAGCAAGTCTCGTTGAAAATGGCCAATTCGGGATAAAATACGGGTCGGGCAATAATACCCGATAATTATGAACTAGTACCATGAAAGGAACCATATGACCATGGTAGTATATTATTTAAAGTGTATATATATATATATATATATATATATATATATATATATATATAAAGTATATATATATATATATATAGTACATTAAAGATAAATACTATTTTAAGTAATTTGGGGCAATTTTTAATTTATGCGAGCATTTGGTTAATTATCGGGTAACGAGATATTACCTAGTTAACTTATAAGTGGGTAAAGATTAATAATCTTGTTTACTGTGAAAATGGTAATAACAATTAAATTTATTGACGGGACTCTAAAAATACGTGATCTAGTTTTATACTAGTTGTTAAGTAGTTGATGCTAGATGTGTGAGATTTAGAGACAAAATAATGTTAAGGAGAGAGCTATAATCAAACCGATAAGCTAGTTATTTGGGGCCTCGAGCCTGTCAATTCGGGCCTCGAGGTCGATCTCTTGGCTCGTCTATGAGCTATGAGGGGTAACCTTGATAGGTCTTAACATTTATAAAATGATCAATGAAGGCTCTTTATGGCCAATAATAAGCAATAAATGAAGAACAAATATGAATATAATAAAGGGAATCAATAATATCAAGAGAGTATGTTAGAGAGCAAAGAGAATGTTCTTGTACATCTCTTGTAGAGTAGCTGGAGCAACAAAAATCTTACAAAATGGTAAGGATCCCCTATATATAGGAGGGGAATCCTAACATAGTACAAAATACATTAATTGCCAAGATATGGGGATGTGACAATTAGATATGACACCTTGATTCTGGTTTAGAGTAGGCCGGTAGGCTTTGTTAGTCCTAGCCATGTACCTTGGGAACTCCCACCTTCCTACCATGGTCATGGTGACAGTTTTTCATAGGTTGGGTGTCGACGAACCACGAGGGAGGACACTCGATCATAGCCTTGCAGCGAGGCCTCGAGACGACCTCCCAAAATGCCTCGGTGATGAGAAATTGGACCTTCCGATTTTTTTGTATACAGATAGTCCCCGCATTTCTTAGAAAGGATCGATAAGAAACGACCTTGACATCTAATTCTTTGAACTTCCAGTGATAATGTCGCATTGACCACATCATACTTACGACATCAACCTTCACAATTACCGGGACATCCCCACGAACTTGTCTCTTCAGTGTCATTCAATGTGTTGTCGATCCACATTCTTCGAGGCCATAATATTGTCGTCGACTTATTTTTCAATGATGCATTGATTGCGCCTGCCGATCTGTATTCCAAAGGCATTGATGGTGCTACTGGCCATACTATCTCCCCCTATAAATTGGGGCTTTTCAATGCTATCATCTTGTTCACGTGTCTTTCAACATCTATACATTCTTTTCTCCACACTATTTTATTCTCTCGTTAACCACCATGTTTAGGATTCATGGCCTTAAGGCTGTATGGAAGCATTTTTATCAGCTGTGTGATGGCCTTCTGCTTGAGCTTCTCCTTATCGAACGAGACTATACTGTCTTGTCACAGTAGTTATTGTTGTTACGACTGCTACTGCTATCGTTATTGGCTTGAGATGATGATACATGGTGGGGCCGACTTCGTTTGACTTAGAAAGTCATTCGCACTATACATCACTGCACACGAGGGGCTCGGATTATACATTGCTGCTCACCTTCATACCCTGGCTCGGTGTTGTACTTCACCCCTGGCCGGTAGCTTGCATGGCTCAATGTCCCAAGAAGTGGACTCAGTGTAGTTGTGCAAGTGAGGCCGACATTTGCCAAGTCTATCATTGGCCCGAGGTTTTCTGGGACTCAATGGTGAGCTATGGCATTTTTTCATCCCTTCCTGTTTCTCAACTTTCCTCCTCTTCATCTTCTCCATTAAGGATGCCATTCCGGCGGGTCGAGATAAGGCTTTCGAGGGAACGGTGCTCGAAAGATATTGTCTTTGAGGACGTATGCTCGAGTATAAGATGTTCGAAGGCATTTCTGCCTGAGATGGGCCTTCAAAAGAAGACTAGGCTCTAGGCTTTTATTATATGTGCACCTTTTATCTTCTTTGTTTCTGTGTAAAGACCCCTCGTGGGATTTCATATCATGTGTTTATGAATACCGAAAATATTTCCTTAAATTTTTCTTTATCACTTGTTGTGTTCCCTTTTATTTACGTTTACAAAGACTCTGAATGTACGGCTCTACCGGTCGGTGCTAATGTCGAGCCTGGATCGAGTAGATAAGCCCGAGTCCTCAAAACCCTTACTTCGAGCCAAATGAATGCATTGTTTCGAGCCTTAAAAGCCTGAGTTACCACTTAGGCTCTATGGTTATCTGGGAGGAGAAATTTGCTTGGAGGCCCGTGAACAGGGACTGCCTTTGAACATTCGAGGGCAGTCCCCGGGTAGAGGTTCGTACAAATCTGGACCACCTGGAAACTTGCTTTGAACTTAGAGTAGATAGACTTAAGGCATTGTAGATAGATCCTGGAGGAGGGTTTGTCTGAGCTCAGACGGTATCCCGGGGCCAAGCCCATACGGGTGGAGCTTAAATGCCTATTTTCTTGGGGCCTAATTCCTTTCTTTGACGGAGATTCTTGAGGTTGGGTACCACATCGGGACTAGCGGTGATGTTGTTGGCTTCTTAGAGCCTAGCTTCATTCTAGATGGAGATTCTCGAGGTCGGGTACCACCTCAGGATTGGTGACGATGTTATTGGCTTTTTGGAGCCTGACTTTTTTTATATAGAGTTACTCGATGTCGGGTACCACCTCGGGATTGGTGATGATACCGTTGGTTTTTGGAGCCTAACTTCTTTTAGATGGAGATCCTTGAGGTCAGGTACCACCTTAGGATTAGCAACGATGCCATTTCTTTTTGGAGCTTAACTTCTTTTAGATGGAGATCCTCGAGGTTGTGTACCACCTCGGGATTAGTAACAATGTCTTTGGCTCTTTGGAGCCTAACCTTTTTTAGATGGACATCCTCAAGGTCGTGTAAAACCTCAGGGTTGGCGACAATGTCATTGGCTTTCCATATATAGGTTCGCTTCCGCACCTCCTGAGATCCTACCTTTTTAGATAGTTATCCTTTCATTTGGGCGTTGAGCCCTTCATTACCTCAGCACTAAAGTATTTGTACAAATCTCTGGTTAAATTTCTAGTCTTGCCATAGCCATGACTGTTACATCGGGGTCTGTTCGACAAAATGGGAGAGTCACACTCTCGATGCTCAAGATCAACGAGAGCATACCTTGAAGATTACTTCTCCGATAAGAGAGGAGCACCTTGAGTCAGTGAGCATAGACTGCTGATGGGGGAAGAGAGTAGTGTTGCATACACTTTCCCCGGATAAGGGCATCTCAGACCATATTGACGGATTCCTGAATATGTATACTTATCCTTTCACACTGGGCCCCCTTGATAGGGTTGTGCTCAAATTTTGTTTAAAAAACCGGGTTACCTCGGCACAGATCCACCCGTTATTTTGGTGAATAGTGTTGATGATAAGCTTCTTTGTGGGGAAGGCGAGGCTTGAATTCACGCTCAGTCATCTCATTAGGATGTACCGACCCTTTTACCACCGAGGTCTGCTAACCTTAAGGTGCCAGTTCGACCACTCCCTTCGTTGTTGACAAAGAGGAAGATGAAGTTCGGGAATGGATGGGTCAATTCATCCGGCTACGAACTGCTGATGTTATCCCTGTGGAATTTATGCCTTTCCCTGAGGAATGGAAATATACATGTAAGTTATACATCTCGTGCTTTTTCAAATTTCTTTATGGCGAAGACTAGTTTCGTAACCGTGTTATTCCTCTTCTGTAGCTCTTTTATGGGTGATAGGCAATGTTCCTGATCTGCCTGGTTGGGTTCGGGAGTTGGTGACCCATTCGACTTTCGAGGAGCGTAAGTGGTGAGCTTCGTCTCGAGGAAAGGGGAAGCAAAACATCACGGTACGTGCTTGTACCACTTTTACCTTTCCCTTCATTTGTTTGGGGAGATGTTTTCCCTTTCTGCGCATTACTTTTGATGTCATAGGTATCAGAGAACCTTTTGAGACGAAGCCATGCTCCTCTGGAGAGGGGGAGGGGTTGTCAGCTCCCGATCCAAAGAATGACAGCAATAAGCGTGATATGCCTTTGAAGGGCAACGTTGCTCGGAGTAAGGCAAAACGGGACCGGGGCTTCGAGACAGGAACATCATCTAAGCCTATCACGCTTGTGGGTCCTGATTCCAAAAAGTTGGTTTCTCCGAGTGAGCATGCCTCGACCAGAACCGATTCTT
The DNA here is from genome assembly GCA_026770625.1 of Nicotiana glauca. Lineage (NCBI taxonomy): Eukaryota > Viridiplantae > Streptophyta > Magnoliopsida > Solanales > Solanaceae > Nicotiana > Nicotiana glauca. Next base: position 102,156 of record MU786008.1, read on the forward strand.
CCAGAGCTGAGGGAGCTATATTCGCAGATGTGCGCTTGGTCTTCGAGGAAGTCTTTCGGCTTCATTTTGTGGTTAGTTTTGATATAGGCCTTTTGAACCCCGCGTCTTCCTTTCCTCATTGGGTTTCCTTTTGCAGGCCTTTGACAGGCTTAGATCTGAGCTACTCCGTTATGAAGCCATGCTTTGGAAAGCTTTGGATGAGGATAGATCTCTTAGGCTCCTTTACAATGAAAAGGAAGTCCATCTAGCACACTAGCAATATGAGGCGAGCCGGAGCTTAAATTATGAGAGCTACTTGATGGAGAAGGTAGTTTTCCCGTCCTGGGTGAGTATGCATTCCACCTTTTAGCTTTTGAGGCTAATTCTTCGTCTATCCCAGTTGCAGAAAAAGACGGATGGCCTAGAACATCTTCGGGATGCGGCTGATCGAGCTAAAAATGAATACAATGAGCTAATAGCCCGGGCAGAAGTTTAGGCTTTAGAGGAGAAGGGTACTCCAGCTAAAGTTCTTGCCCTCGAGGTTCAACTCCGCTCGACTTGTGACAATGCTTTAGTTCAAGAGGATATGGTCACGAAGCTCGAATCTGAGCTTTCGAAGGTCAGGGCTGAGATCGTTGTCGCGCCCCCTTTTTCCCCTTTCCATCGCGGAGAGGAGTCCGGGTTTCAACATTCATGGTGGTGTGATGAATCATTTCCTTTTCGAAATTGGGTATTTGAAGAGTCGCCACCCAACAATTTTAAGGTGTGTTACAGCACCTATAAGGTTAACCTACAACTATGTTTGGTAACCGGAGATAGGGTAAGGGCTTGAAATTATCCCAAGGGGAAGGTGTTAGGCACCTCTAAGGATCTACTAGTGTGGTTCCCAGCCAGATAGTTTGTGTGAATTTGTGCAATTACCAAATAAACTAGTAAGGCTCAAATAATAAGGGATTTAAATACAGAAGTGTTTGGAAATAATTAATAAAAGCTAGGTTTTTAAAAGAGTTGTAACCTAAGTATATTTATGAAAATAAAAAGGGGTGTCCTATGTTTGTTTGTAATATGGATCACATCAATGCAATACTCGGTAAGACACTCCTCAGAAGAGGGGATACACGTGGTAGTAGCGCACCGGTCATCATATCCATATCTACCCTTTCCTGCCCCATTAAGGTAATTAAAGTGAGGGTTGGTCTCAACCTCTATTGCATACTGTTACCCGTCCCTTCCTATCAGTCCTAGAGGAATTTTAGGACTCCTATTCCTATAAGATGGGGGTTCTAGATAGACCCTCAGGTTTAAAGGTAAAAATGCTAAAGCGACATACAAAATATATAAGACCGCGATTAAAGGGGGAAACATATAAGCAGATAGAGGGCTCAATTATACCTCAGTAAACAGTGCACTTAGAAAGCACGACTTTTACACAGTTAAGTTCTGAATTTGAAATATCCTAAGTAGGGTGTTTAAGTCAAAACCGGATTAATTATATAACTCAGAAAAGAAGTTCGAATCAGGCCTACCTAATGGTTGTCGTGCCCCCCCTTTTTTCCCTCATCGTGGTGGGAGAATCGGGTTTATGATATTTTTGGGTATGGGAAAACTCGTTCCTTTTGGGAATTGGGTTTTGAATTATTTATGAGTCGCCACCTAATGATTTATGGTGCATTAGGAAGCCTTACAAGATTCAACTACAACTACGCTTTTGATAACCATAGATAGGGTAAGGGCTTTGAAATTATCCCGAAGGGAAGGTGTTAGACACCGCTCAGGATCCATTAGTGTGGTTCCAGGCCAGATAACTATTGTGAATTTGGTGCAATTAACAAGTAAACAAATAAGGCTCAAGTATTGGGGATTTAAACACATGAAAAGAAAGAACAATTGAAAGGAGAGTTAAAAAAAAGAGTTCACAAATAAAGGTAAAGGGGTCCTAGGTTTATTTATAATATCGATCACAATCAATGCAATACCCAAAAATCACTCCTCAAGAGAGGGGCTACACATGGTATTAGTGCACCAGTCATCATATCCATATCTACCCTTTCCCACCCTGTTTAAGGTACTAAAGCATGGATTGGTCTCGATTACTATTGCATGTTATTACCCGTCCCATTTCTATCAGTCACGGAGGCACTTAGGACTACTATTCCTAAAGGGAAGGGATATTAGGCTGATTGGTTTCAAAAGGATAAAATCTAAGGTGACATACAAAAACATATAATGCATGTTGGGGAAGCATATAAACAGATACATGCTCAAATACACCTCATTGAACAAAAACACATAACTAGCATGACTTACACATACTTTTAGGGTCTGATGGAAATACTAAATATGACGGGAGAATGATTCAGAGCCAGATTCATCAGATACCTCATATAAGAAGCCCAAATCAGGTTTGCCTGCTGGTTGGAGCAGTTTCTAATTAACAGAGGCGAATTTAGTTTTATTGTTGTTATTACCTAAGGCTTGCCTAAGTGTTTATATGGAGTTCTATAGATATGATATCTATTTAATTCAGAATGTGACGAAACAGTAAAAACGAATTGTTTGGGATCCTATGGGCATGCTTGCTAAACCTCGTTAAGTAAGGGAATTAGATTGTTTAAATCTAATTCAGAATAGACTAATTTTAAAACAAACCATTTTTAGATTCTGCAGATGATGGTATCTATTATTGTTGATTTAAACCCTATGAACATGATATCTAACATTGAATATGAATGAAACAAATCAAATTTGTTTAAGAACCCCTATAGGCATGATTTCTATATGTTACTGATTTCAGCATTACAAACATGACATTTATTTTCAGCTGTTTAGAACCTAAAACATGATATCTAAGTGGCATGCAGAATTTAAATACGTCCTATAGGCAGGTTATCTAGGTGTGACATTGACTATGAAGAAATTGAGTTAAACCCTATAGTCATGGTTAAGATGCAATATTGAATGCAAATAATTTAAAACAGTCCTATAGGCATGCTGTCTACCCTTGAGCATACATGATCACCCAACTTTTTTGATTAGCCAACTCCAAATGTTTATTACAACTTATCACAAACTAGAAATACTGAATTACAAAAGAAAGAATTAAAGAAAAAGCTACAAACATAGGAAAGCCTGATTTGAATTCCTATATGAGATATGCAAGGAACCTTATCATTGCCAATGCCATTGATTTCAAAGACTTTTCTTAGACATGAGTGTGTCACAGTTCCCTAAGGGCCTCAATAGGACCCCGGGCAGTGCTCACACCCAAGTTACACAACAAGAATAAATATGAGTGCAGTGTGGAAATGCCAGCCCTCATGCGTCCAAAGTCAGAGGGAACTCATGGGTCCCAAGGCAAGGCTCACATGAGGGGGGTAGAACATAAGTCTAAGAAGAGAGTGAAAGTGCAGAAACAGAGTTTTAAGAGTTGAGGAAATAAAGGAGAGGGAAAGGGTGATGGGAGATAGCCATTAACATTTCAGGGAATCAATAACTTCACACAAAGGGGGTAGGGGATTGGGAAACTATTGCAAAGAGCCTATACACTTGGGCATGTGTTTTTGTCCGTGTGTGTTAATGAAAGAGCATATATATACTTTGAAGCTAGGTAGAATAATAAGGTAAGAATCAAAGTCAAGCAATAATTATGGAACTAGGTATCAATTAGTATAAAATCAGTATAAGTACTTCCTTTAATTAAGGGAATCAATTCGAATGGTAAGAATAGGTAGGAAATAAGGAAAGAAATCAATGGTAACTAGAGCATAACAGATAAGAAAATACTTCAAACATAGTAGGCACGAAGTAAACAATTAGGGCTAGGTTCATAAAGTCCTAATATAAGAATCAGAAGAATTCGTGAACAAAAATAAGGCAAAATCACACAATAGGCAAGGATAACCATAATATGGAACCCTAACAAAGAAAACATAAGACAAAAGTCACAAAATCATAGAAACACACAAATTAACCAAAAATATTATCAAACTAAAACTTAGAAACCGAAGGTTGAGGCTAAGAAGTTAAGGTTTTCAACATAGACGAGTTGAAAAAGGAGTAAAAACATTGAATCCTTCGAGATATAGAAGTTAAAACACGAAGAGTCGATTTAAACAGAGTGTAGAAGAAATTCCGAAAAGCCCTAAAATTTAAAAGAAAGTAAAACAACTTAAAATTGGTGATTTTTCAGAAGAAGCTTGAGAATAGTGTTGAAACATAGAAAGAAACATACTTAGATTGCCAAAAATAGCACAGATCTTGAGAGATTCTAGCAAAGATAGGGTTTCAAAGGAAATCTAGATAGAAATGGAAGAACATGCTTAGAACCTCAAACAACGTAACAAATATGGTGTGATTTTGCCCAAAATCACACCGGATAAGCCATGGACAAAATAGAAACCCTAGATCCAAATCAGCATGGCACATAGCCTTTGAAGGACTCAGATATGATGAGCGAGACGATGGGGAAACCCTTGGAGGCTTGGGGTTGAAAGGTGGTCGCCGGAGATGGCCGGAGAAGAAGGCGGCGATTGAAGGAGATTAGGGTTAGGTTAAAAGAAAAGAGAGGATATGAGAGCATTTAAGGGTGGCGGTCTGGGTGGAAAGGCTAGGGTTAGGGGGTATTAGGGATTAAAAAAGGAAAGGGTTCATTTGGACCGTTGATCTGGGAGATCAACAGTCAGGATTTGACCGGGTAGTGGGTTCCGGGTTTGGGTAGGTGTATATAGGGTTTGGGTCGAATTAATTGGGTATGAAATTGGACTAGGGAATGGGTTCAATTTGGGCTACAACTGAAAGTCAAATCTGGCTATAATTTAAATAGCCACTTTTCCCTTATTTATTTAAAAAAATAGCAAATTAATTTTTAAAAACAAATTAAATGCATAAAAAGATTTATAATTTATAATTATCAGTTTAAAAATATTGGGTGTAATTTTTATGAATATAAACACGACTAGATCTTAAAAGAGGCTAATATTGCAATTATATACAATTTAGCATTTAAAAAATAGTAAATAAATTTATAAAAATATGAAAAAATTATCTTAGCTATGTTTTAGCAGAAATATAAGAATCCAATAAATTAATCATCGAAAATAATAATATTGGAGATTATTATTGGATTTTAAGGATAAAATAGGGCAATAAATTGATTTGAATTTTTTTAAAAATTAAGAAAAAATAATAAAATATAGGGACATACTTATATATGAATGAATATGCTATTTTAAAAGTATTTTACTATTAAAAATATATAGAAAAAAATTAGGTATCAACAGCTGCTCTTCTTTACCCGAGAATGATGAAAGAGTTGTCGGGTAAAGATATGATGGCCAATTTTGAACGAGCAAGACGGTTCGAAGAAATTTAGCTCATGACCCAACTTCTGAGCAGTCTACATATCCATGGTATTACTGGAATCAAGCCATATGTAGTTCCGAATCTGTTGGCGGCGTACGCCGACGAGTATTTTCCAAGGACGGATGCAATATTTCGAGTTGGTCGAGTGAGTGGCTTACTGGAATGGTATGGCTTGATGTGGCTGCAGGCACTTGAGCGGGCTCCTGTCGGGACGACCATTGCATGTCGGGTTTACCTGCAAATAGAAATACTACAAACGTATATTATGCGTAAAATTAGACATGATGCGAGTTCCTGTGGGACCATGAATTCTGCCTTCAGACGGTAAGGATGGCGTCCTTAGGCCATGAAGTCCTGGGCCATGAAGCATGTAATAAAGAATTCACATGCTATGAAATAATGCTCTCGGGCTGTGAAATTGGCACCTCCGAACCATTATGCCTTTGAATAATGATATGCAAGAGATTTAAAAGGATCCTCAGGCCATGACATGGTGTTCTCGGGCTATGAGGATGGTGCCTCCAAACGATGACACCTTTGGATAAGTTGGCATTATTTTAGCCCATGAAAGATGTAGTAAAATGTGTCGATCTTTTAGTCTTGCAAATATGGCGATCTTTTAGCCGTGCAATGCAGTACGTGGCGATCTTTTAGCCATGCAATGCAGTATGTGGCAATCTTCCAGTCGTGCAATGCAGTATGTGGCAATCTTTCAGCCATGCAGATGTAGTATTAGGCGATCTTTCAACCGTGCAATGCAGAATGTGCGATCTTTCAGTGGTGCAGATGTAATGTGTGGCGATCTTTCAGCCATGCAGATGTAGTATGTGGCGATCCTTCAGCTATGTAGATGTAGATAAGGTGGCGATATTTCAGCCCATGCAATGCAGTAGATGGCAATCTTTTAGCCATGTAGATGTATATGAAGACATAGTTTAGTCTCGGAAGACAGAATGGTAGCCTTATGCAATACATATGTAGATGGAGACAGCGTTTAGTCTCGGAAGGCTGAATGGTAGCCTTATACAATGCAAAAAAATGTATATGGAGATAGCGTTTAGTCTTGGAAGGCAGAATGGTAGCCTTATGCAATGCGGAAAAATGCAGATGGAGGCATTGTTTAATCTCGAAAAGCATAATGGTAGCCTTATAAAATATAGAAAAGTGCAGAGGGAGACAACATTTAGTTTCGGAAGGCAAAATGGTAGCCTTATGCAATGCAAAAAATTGCAGAGGGAGACAGCATTTTGTCTAGGAAGGAAGAATGGTGGCCATATGTAAGAAATAAAATGGCAAATGGTAATAGAGCTTTCTTAGCTGATAACAGATTACGATATTGTGACTGCTGGGGGCATTGTTGTGTATGGATAGCAAATGTGAATAAATGTAACAGTTCTGATAGTTGTATTCTTGAACAATGTTCACCTCGTGCATAGTATGTTTGGATGGTTTTGCAATCCAAGTGCCTGCATCCAAAGAAAAAACGTAAGTTTTGTAAAAGGGGAGGTTAGTTCATCTCTCCACTAGCTTTACTTGACCTACTTGGCTTTGATCTGGTGCTGTATGTATTGCTGGGGTAGCGATGCTGAACAAAGAAGTTTCGATAATAAACATGCATGATTTGGTAAAAGTATAACATAAATGTATAATAGTTTTTTAGATGATCCGATGACTGTGGCGCAGTTCGAGATATTGCAACCTCTCTGACTATGGAATTTTGAGGGTTCTCGTCAAAATTCTGCTCCGGTTTAATAGGTTGATGCTTCTGACTGTTGCTTCCGATGATTAGCTGAAATTACTTAGAAATTTTTAGGGTCCTCCTCAAAATTTTGCCCCAGCTTCTAATTTTTGGGGGAAATGAAAATTTTATTGAATTGTGGCCGAACCCAAAGGGCTGCCTACGTATCCCCTCTTAAACGGGAATCGAGTCAGGCGTAGTTCAGTTACATCATAAAGGGAAAACATAAAGATCACACATAGTAGCTCTTGGTTACATCTGAATTAATCGTCTTTGGACAAACTTCTCCATACATTTCTGCAAGTACAGGGGTTCCTCCTGTCAGAACCCGGTGAACCATGTACGGACCTTGCCTGCTGGGAGAGAACTTCCCTTTAGCTTCATCTTCATGCGAAAAAATTTCTTTAACACCAGCTGTCCCGGTGTGAACTGTCTTGGCTTGACCCTTTTGTTTAAGGATCTCGACATTATGTTCTGATAAAGTTGACCATGACACACTGCGTTCATTCTTTTCCCATCTATAAGAACTAGCTGCTCGTAACGACTTTTTAACCATTCTGTATCATCGAGCTCGGTCTTCTGTACCATAAACTAGCATGTAAGGTGTTTCCACGGTCGATGTACGGACCGTGGTGCGATACCCCAATATGGTAAATGATAACTTTTCGTGCCACTGTTTGTGCTTTTCTATCATTTTCCTCAATATCTTCTTGATATTCTTGTTTGCGGCTTTCACAGCTCCATTCATTTGAGGCCTGTAGGCATTGGAATTTTTGTGGCTGATTTTGAAAGTTTCGCACATTCCTTTCATTAGGTCGTTGGTGAGATTGGAGGTATTATCAGTGATGGTCGACTCTAGGATACCGAATCGACAAACAATATGGTCACGGACGATGTCTACCATGACCTTCTTAGTCACTGCCTTATAGGATGCTTCTTCGACCCACTTGGTGAAATAATCGATAGCTACTAGGATAAACCTGTGTCCGTTTGAAATAGTGGGCTCAATTGGACTAATAACATCCATTCCCCAGGCAACGAATGGCCAAGGTGATCTTGTTGCATTGAGCTCATTTGGTAGCCTTTATCATGTCAGCATAAATCTGACAGCGATGGCATTTCCGGACGAACTAGATGCAATCTGTCTCCATGGTCATCCAAAAGTAACCAACTAGGAGCAACTTCTTTGCTAAAACAAAACCATTCATATGTGGACCACAGGTCCCAACATGAATCTCCTCTAGCAGCTTGGATACTTTCTTTGCGTCGACATACCTTAATAATCCCAAATCAGGAGTCCTCATATACATGATTCCTCTGTTGTGAAAGAAATTGTTAGACATCCTCCGCAACGTGCGCTTCTGGGTATGATTGGCAAGCTCCGGGTAATCTCCTTTCACCAAATATTCCTTGATATCATGGAAACAATGTTTTTCGTCAGCTTCCACTTCAACATGGGCACAATAAGCTGGTTGATTATGAATTTACACCGGTATGGGGTCAATGAAGTCTTATCGGGATGATGTATCATGGATGACAGGGTAGCCAATACATCGTCGAACTCATTCTGGATTTTAGGAACATGTCAGAATTCTGTCTCAGAGTTCTTGGTTGCCCATTCCTCTCGTACGTGATGTATGAGTAGATTTGAATCTCCAATTATTAGCATCTCTCGAATGGTCATGTCAATGGCCATTTTGATCCCTAAGATGCAGGCTTCATATTCAGCCATTTTGTTGGTGCTGGGGAACCTGAGCTTGGCCGACACCGGATAATGCTGACCAGTTTCTGATACTAAGACTGCTCCTATACCAACTCCTTAGAAATTTGCTGCTCCATCAAAGAACATTCTCCAGTCATCATAGGACTCGGCAATATCTTCTCCTACGAATGATACTTTTTCATCAGGAAAATATATTTTCAAGGGTTTGTATTCTCCATCCACGGGATTCTCAACGAGGTGATCTGCCAGGGCCTGTCCCTTGACCGTTTTTTGAGTTACGTAGACAATGTTGAACTCACTTAACAGGATTTGCCACTTGCCTGGCTTGCCAGTGGGCATGGGTTTCTAAAAGATGTACTTTAAAGGATCCATCCTTGATATGAGATATGCAGTATTGGCACGGAAGTAATGCCTTAGCTTCTGAGCGACCCAAGTCAAAGCACAACAGGTGTGTTCCAAGAGAGAATATCGGGCCTCATTTGGAGTGAACTTCTTGCTGAGATATTAGATGGCCTGTTCCTTCCTTCCTGTTTCATCATGTTGGCTCAGAACGCAACCGAAAGCTCCATCCAACACCACAAGGTCCAGTAATAAGGGTGTACCTGGTTCAGGCGAGACTAAGACTAGTGGTGTTGACAAATACTCCTTAATTCTGTCGATAATAGGCAAAATCTAGATGATTTAGCTATTATTTATGCCTTAGCTTGATTATATTCCAAGGTCATATTATGATTAATTGATGAAATATGGGCTCTAATTGTGAATTGTATATATTTCAGGTTAAGGAGCTTATAGTATGCAAGAAAATATGATTTGGAACCATTTTGAAGCAACAAGGACCCCTCGGGGCAGAGTATGGTTGAAGACAAGGCAAATATCAAGGCCACTGTACAGCTGAGCTATGCGCGCCCAAATGCGCTGCAGCGCTAAAAATGGACGGTCAAGTTCGTTGAGGTCGCCGGTTGGTTGTTCCATTCGGCGTCACCGGTCGTGGTTCTGGCTTCGGGTTCACTATTCCCGTTTTCTGTCCTTGTCTTGATTTACAAGAGAATTTTCAAAGAGTTCGTATGTCCCTTTTTCCTTTTCATTGGATCTGTATCTGTTTAGTATCTTGTTTCATTTTCTTAGTTCATTAATAATTATGTACTATTGGTCTTTTGGTTTTGATGAAGATTCTAAATTTGATTGTTGAAAGGTTTGTAAAAAA
>MU786012.1:3141-42932 GCA_026770625.1 Nicotiana glauca
CCTCTTTCTCTTTTCAGAGTCTTTCTATCCTCAAAAACTTCGAGGTCATTGCATTTTATTTTTCTTGAAATCTGTCTATAAGACATTTTAGTCAAAGCTAACTACCAGTTTTCCAGTTGTGTGGCACAACGAGATCGGGACATATTAAAAGAAAGTAAAACATGAAGGACCAATGTAAATCCCATCAGAAGGGTAATCGGAAAATTGGAGGGAGAAGCAAAGTTTCACAAAAAAGGGAGCAGAAACACCAAGAAAGTAGCATGAGGTAAAACATTTGGTTTATCAGGATCAGAGGGTTTGAAGGATAGCCGGGAATCATGGTATGTCAAAGCAAGTTCAAAGAAGCAAGTCGGAGCAAATTCGGAAGCGGATGCATGGCCAACAAGAATGCCAGCAGCTAACCGCCATTTTATACTAACAAATCGTTCTTTGATTAAAACAGGGACAGAAAGAATTTTTTTTGTAAGCAGGAGCCCACCTGGATAACAAGGGAATACATTCCAAAGCGCAGCAGTCAAGCACCCACCTGGAGAACAAGGGAAGTATAATGCAAGTCTTATTTTTCAAGTTAAATATTAAGTAACACAACGTGCCCAGTTATCAAACTGGGGCAGAAAATTTTCTTCGTTTTGTATGGTTGTAAGCAGGAGCCCGCCTGAAGAACAAAGGGAATATCTTTCCAAAGTTAGCAAACAGGAGCCCACCTGGATAACAAGGGAATACGTTCAAAAGTTAGCAAGCAGGAGCCCACCTGAAAAACAAAGGGAAGAACAATTCAAATTCTAGATTTTAATATCTGATAACAGATATGCCCAGTCACCATACTGGGGCAAAAAATTTTCTTTGGTTGTCTATTTTGTTGTAAGCAGGAGCCCACCTGGATAACAAGAGAATACTTTCTCAAAGTAATCGCAAGCAGGAGCCCACCTGGAAAACAAGGGAATACATTTTAAAGCAATCGCAAGCAGGAGCCCACCTGAAAAACAAAGGGAATACTTTCAAATTCAGCAAGCAGGAGCCCACCTGAAGAATAAAGGGAATATCTTTGCAAACGCAGCAAGCAGGAGCCCATCTGAAGAACAAAGGAAATATTTTTCTAGTACAACAAGCAGGCACCCACCTGAAAAACAAGGGAGCCCACCTGGATAACAAGGGAATACTTTCTCAAAGTAATCGCAAGCAGGAGCCCACCTGGAAAACAAGGGAATACATTTTAAAGCAATCCCAAGTAGGAGCCCGCCTGGAGAACAAGGGAATATCTTTTCAAGCAATCGCAAGCAGGAGTCCCCCTGAAGAATGGACACATATTTCAAAACATCGTCAAGGCAATAGCCAGAATTCCATTGAAAGAGCACAAGATACCAGTTCAAGGCAACACAAGAGCAAGTTTTAAAGCATAGATAGGATTTCTTGTAACTCATAGAGCATAACTTAGGCTAGCTTCTTTTTATTTTTACATGGTGTAATAAGGGGGTCAGCAAGCAGTAACAGCAGCAACAGCAGTGAAATCACGGCTTCCTGGTAGTCCCAGCTAGCAGACATTCCTGAACTACACTGACCTGATTCCTATTTAGCTCAGGATATGTAGGCAACCTCTGAAGCAGGGTGCGGTCAAACTTTTCAAAATGCTTCACACGGAATATGCGAATGGGCAAAAATCCCTCATTACCGCTCACTTGTCTTTGCGCGAAAACTCTTCGTGTTTCCGGGCAAAGAGGGGCAGCTGTGAGCATGTGATTTTTGCCCTAAGCAAATTATTCCTAAAAATCCAAACAAAATAATTTTTTATTATTCTTACAATTTTTTATTTTTGTGTTAATCAGTTGCATAATAATTTATACTAAATTACAAAAAATATGCATATGCAGTAGGATTTCAATTTTACAATTTTGAAACAATTTAAGGAAAAATCAAAAATAGCATTTTTAGTGTTTTAATTGGAAATTACTATAAAATAACTATTAAACAAATTTTTAGAATTTAATTAATTTTAGTTTAATTTCACAATTTTAAAAAAAATCAGAAAATATATGTAAAATTGAAAAGAAAAATAAAATACAAAAATACAAAATGAAAATGCAATACAAAAATAATATGAGTAAAATACAAGAAAATAGATTAAAAAAAAGAGCAAAAGAAATGGTCTGTTTTAAAATTGGGCCAAGTACCCTAGCCCAAAACAATAAACCACCCGCCCAGGCCCTAAAAATCCCACACCCGGTCTGCCCCCATGTAATACAAACGACCCCGTTTAAGAAGATTCAATCCTAGCTGTTGAAATTGATCAATCTAATGGTTGGGTTTGATCCTTTTAATAAGTAAAACGACGACGTTTAAGATTCTCAATCACAACTCTTGATCATTTTAATCTAACGGACAGGATCTGGACTTCATTAAACCAAACAACGTCGTTTAAAATACCCATTCCATCTCAACCGTTCACTCTGACTAATCCAACGGCTCCAATTCATCATTATACTTTTAATATAGCATATGCACATTTAACCCTAAAAACATTTTATCCCTTCACCTCCCATTTTCCTCAGCCGCCACCAAATCCTCTCCGACCCCAGCCGGAACCCTACCGGTGGGAAATGCCAGTTACACCAATTGGCCCCCAAAAAATACCATCGAACCACCTCGAGAACCTGAACCCACCCTACACTCCGTTTCTTTCAAAACCATCCCAATCTTCTCAAATATCCAAAAATGTGTCGCCGAACCCTAACTCCGGCAAACACGACTTCATCTAATCCAACCCAAAATCACACTGTAACACCTCTTGACCATCATCTACCTAATTTTTAAAAATCTTGAGCCCAAATCTAACAGGGTCGGCTCAAATATAAGATTGAAGATTCTCCGATGAGGGAAAAATTACCACAAGACTCCCTGGATTCCTGAAGAACTGGAATAACTAAATAAAAAAGAGAGACTGTCCAAGTAAATAAAAAGAAGCTAAGTGTTCTTTTCTTCTGTTTCTTTGTTTTATTTTTCTTGCATGTTTTTTAATTGTTTTTTTTTTTGCTATTCGTTTCAATACTTGTTTGTTACTATGGTTACTGATTCTTGCTAAAAAATAACATCTTAATATTAGGTTTTTAATAAATATATTCTGATTAATTTTGATTGATAGATTGATTAGTAAATCGATGTAATTTTAATTGTCTTAGTTTTTAATAACTGATTGGTTATAGCTGTTAATTAGTTAATATTAGAACTAGGATTAGATTTTTTAATTCCTGGTAATTAGTTGGTTATAATTGGTATGTTAATTAGATTTTGTTAATTAGAAAATTAGGTTTATAAATTGATTATTCGGCAGTTTAAATTTCAGGGAGCAATAGGTTGAATGGTAAATTCATTTAAGGTTCAGGGGTCTTTTGGGCACATTAAAAGGTTTAACAGTAATAAATCAAGGGAAGTGGGGGTAGTTTGGGTATAGGAAAAGGGCAAATAGGTATATTTCTAAGTGAAGTAGGGATAGATAGGGGATTACACTAAGATAGAAGGTTCTAGATAGGGTAACTAGTATGATTTTTCACAAATAAGGGTAGTCAATTGATTAACTAATAAAAGAATAAGGATATAAGTGAAATAAAAAGGGGACTAAATCATAAAATCTGAAATTCAAAGTTCCCTCCAAATTTAAATCTATAAATAGGCATCAACATGCCTCATTTTAGAAGTTTTTGGGCACTCCAAAATTTCATCAAAAATATCTGATAAGTTTCAGATCTGAAATTGAGAATTTCAGATCAGAATTCTCTCTTCTAACTCCAAAATTTCTTCCAAAAATTCAAAAACACTATAAAATTCAATAGAAAAATCCAGAATAAGAAGATTCAGATTATTTTCGAGTTTGATTGCTGCTTTCTGAATCCTTTTGATCGTGTGGTTGCTGTATCTAAAATACTGATTCAATTCCAAGCTCACTCGAGCTTATTCAAGCTGTTTTTGTGGATATTTCCTGGATATTTTGCACTTAAAATCAGTCCTATTTCTGATCACTGCAGTAAAGTTGCTTGCTGCTGACCCTTTCTCCTGTTTTGTTCTATTTTCCAGGTATCTATTCTGTATCCCTTTGATTTTGAAATGGAATGAAGCAAATGATTGTTTAATCATGTTGAATTTTCATTTGAAGTATAATATGTTTAGTAGGTTCTCATGTTAGTTGACTTTGATTTTGTTTAGAGTTAGACATTCAATATGGAATTAGGCTATCAATTCATTAACTGTTGGTTTTATTTTTGTAATTATATATTTCGTAATAATTTGAACTTTGAGACTATTATTTGTTAAGTGAACTGTCAGTATTGCATTTATATTTTCAAATATTAAGTAGATCACAAGGATTTAGAAGTCATACAGTCTAGGATTTTCATTTTTGTTAAAGGATGCCGTTTAGATAGTCATTGTTTTTATTACTTCATTTGAATTGATTCAAAGATTTAAAAGGTGAATTGAGTTTGTCATTAAAAATTGATTGAAGACCTGATTGAAAATATGCAGTTGTATTCTGAAATAAGCTGATATACGATTTTTGCATTGGCTTTTCATAAAAAAAAATGATTATGTTTATCCATATGCCAGTTAATTTGTTCGAATCATAACAATCATTTTGAGCATTGTTTGAATTTCAGTTTAGTTAACAACTGGGCTAATGGCCATACTAGCCAACTATGTGGGCTTATTGTTAAATTGTTAAAAAAGGCAGCACGTTTTTTTTATTAATTACTGGTCCACAGTTTTCTAACTAGTTCAACTAATTGCTTCACTTCTAAATTCAAATCAATTGTATAAAAATTTTTAGTTGGTTATTAATAGTTTAAATCTGATAATGTGTTAAATGTATGAGTTCGAGGCCCAATGGCATTTCATAATTTCGAAGAAAATCAAAGGAATAAATAAAATAAAAAATAAGTAATTAGGAATATGGAAATTAAGCCATAAATATAAAATTGGATTCTTAATTAGGTAGCGGGCTCAAGCTAAAAGGCATTCCCTTTTGTTTGAGTTCGAACTTGAATTGGGAGTTCGAATTTATATTTATGGATTAATTGACCTTTAGAGACAAAACAAAAGTAGAAAACTTAGATACTTTAGCTTGGCCTTAATAAAAATAAAATGGGACGAGCCTTGCCAAATCAAATATACAATTGCGGGGCCCTCATTAATTACTTACTAGAATACTTAGTATTCGGGATAGGCCGTTTAGCGAATTTCACGGCTTTTCCCAAAAAATAACAATACGTTAGCCACTTTAGGCGCGATTTTAAATAATCTTACTTTCCTAATACAGGTGTGCATTTCATGCAACCCAAACCCGAATCCGAAAACGTTGGATAAGAATATGTCGAGGATCCGGGTGCATTTCATGTGACGTAATCCGAAAATATGTTCTTAAATGACGTTCATTTTCTTAAATAAAAATAATTGACAAAAAGCGGTAATTAATTTTAAAATTTTCACAAGTAAGGTAACATGTACAAAAAATTAAATTTTAGCCAAATATAATAGTTGAGCGACCGTGCTAGAACCACGGAACTCGGGAGTGCCTAACCCCTTCTCCCCGGTTAACAGAATTCCTTACTCGGATTTCTGGTTTTCGACTGTAATACAGAGTCAAACCCCTTCCTCGATTCGGGATTCAAACCGGTGACTTGGGACACGATAAATCTCCCAAGTGGCGACTCTGAATTTTAAATAAAACGAATCCCGTTTCGGTTGTACTTTAAGTGGAAAAACTCCTTCTTTATTATACCCTTCCCCAGGGTGTAGTAAAGCCAAAGCGGAAAAAGGAGGTGTGACAATGGGCTGAAAGATCGCCAAATTGTCCAAAGGCGCCATTGTTCGGAGGCACCATTTTCATAGCTCGAGAACACCATGCCATGGCTTGAGGACCCCACTTCTATCTTTTGCATATCATCATTCAAAGTCATCATGGTTCGGAGGCATCACCCTCATAGCCCAAGAACATCATTTCATAGTCCGCGAATCCTTTATCATACGCTTGATGGCCCAGGACATCATGGTCTGAGGACATCATCCTACCGTCCAACGACAACATTCATGGTCCAATGGGAACTTGCATCACGTTTAAATTTATATGCAATGTATGTTGGTATTATTCATTTGCAAGTACACTGGCTATCAATATTCATCTTAGCAGGAGCGATCCCGTTCCAGCTCCCGCAGCCTATCAGACATCAACCACCTTTCTCAATCTAAACTTCGCGTCCGTTCTTTTCAAAATCCTCCATCGGCATATTCCGTCAATGGACCCTGAACTACATATGGCCTGATTACTGTAAGACTAGGGATATGTAGGCAGCTCAAGAACCAGAGCTCGGTCAAAAACTTTCAAATAATTTCTTTCGGTCAAAATTGGCCATCATATCTATACCCAATAACTCTTTCATCCTTCTCGGGTAAAGAGGGGCAGCTGTTGATAACCAATTTTTTCCTATATATTTTTATACTCAGTGTACTCCCAAAATAGCATGTGTATGTATATATAAGCATGCCCAAGAGTTCTGGTATTTTTTTCCTAATTTTTAAAATTTTTAAAATCAATTTATTGTCTATTTTAGCAGTACAAAATCCAATAATTATTTCAAAATTATTATTTTTGGTGAATAATTTATTTCCATTCTCAATATTTGTACCAAAATATAATTAAGATAATTTTTGCATATTTTTATAAATTTGTTTGGTATTTTCTAAGCTAAATCGCATATAATTGCAATTATAGCCTATATTACGATTAACAGTATTTTACAATCATAAAATTATTTTCAGTATTTTTAGATTAATATTTATACATTATTAATTAGTTCAGTGCTTTTAATTTATTTTTAAAATTATTTTAACTATTTTATATAAAATAAAAGGGAAAAATTGGCTATTTAACAAATAGAGTATTATTATTGCAATTTTAGACCCAATTTATCCCCACCCCATCAAATTTTAATTAAACCCAATTGACCCAAGACCCAACCCAAATCTTCCCCAGCCGAATCTCTAATCTAACCCGGCCCAACTCCGAATTAATCTGAGCTGTTGATCAAATAAGATCAACGGCCCAGATCTTTTTCCTTAATTAAACTCTAACCTACCCCCTGACCCCTCACTCTTCGAGACCGGTCTCTCTCTCTCTCTATCTATCTCTTCCTCTCCTCCTTCTCTCTAGAACCTTCTGGCTCTTCTTCTCCGATGACCTTCACCATCTCTCACGGCACCTCCAGCCTCGCCTCTTTCGACCACCATCCACCTTGAAGCCTTATCTCACCGGTTCCCTCTGTCCCTGAGACTCCAGGAGTCTTCAGCATGCAAGATGGTCACTGAAGCTTTGCCTGTGTTTGTGTCCGGCCTTTCTCCGATGGGTTTTGGTCCGATGATGCTATAAACACTATTATTCCTAAAGCTTCACAGCCAGGTTTCTCTTACTTCTCTCACTGGTTTCTTATGAAACCCTAATCTCGACCCAAACCTCTTAAATCTCTATATCTTTGACGATTTTAACTCACGCCTTTATGTTTTGCACTACTCTCTACTCGATCTTTACGATTGCTCAAGTTTTAAACGTTTTGTNNNNATCTCTTCCTCTCCTCCTTCTATCTAGAACCTTCTGGTTCTTCTTCTCCGATGGCCTTCACCATCTCTCTGGCTACCTCCAGCCTCGCCTCTTTCGACCACCAGCCGCCTTGAAGCCTTATCTCACCGGTTCCCTCCATCCCCGAGACTCCAGGAGCCTTTACCATGTAGGATGGTCACTGAAGCTTTGCCTGGGTTTGTCTCCGGCCTTTCTCCGATGGGTTTTGGTCCGATGATGCTATAAACACTATTATTCCTAAAGTTTCACAGCCAGGTTTCTCTTACTTCTCTCAATGGTTTCATATGAAATCCTAATCTCGACCCAAACCTCTTAAATCTCTGTATTTTTGACGGTTTTAACTCACGCCTTTATGTTTTGCACTACTCTCTACTCGATCTTTATGATTGCTCAAGTTTTAAACGTTTTTGTTCCCTTTTTGAAACTAGGGTTTCTGAACCCCTTTTCGAAATAACTTTATTTTCTAATTTTGAGTACTAATTCGTGATTCTCAGTACTATTTCTAAACATTTAGCTTAAGTCTGATGGAACCCTAGCTTTATATGTTTGTGTCTGTATTATTTGTTTGTTTGTGTGTTCTTCTAGGTTCTTCTCTGAGTTCCGTGCTCTTTGCTTTAATTTTGTTGCCAGTGTTTCATTCCCCTACCATTATGTGTTCTTCGCTTAAGGTTTCTCTAATTGTTTACATGGTGATTTTATACTGATTCTTACAATCTCTCTTTGAGACTGTGATACTTGCCTTAGAATTGTGATTCTGCGTATTTTCCTAATAGTTTGGTATTGATTTTGAATTGCTTCTATAATTTATGGGATACTTTCCTCGATTAATACTGATCTCCTAGGTTTTCAATCTCGTTTATTATTTTGAAAACTATTTTCCAAAATTAAAGTGGTATTTTGCCCTATATGTGTGTACAAATATGTTGATTGATTTGTCTGACCTATTTCCCTAACTAAAGTATCATGTACCTAGTCTTTATTGCATATTTTATGCTATTCTGTTTCCTTATGTGATCATGCCATGATTTGTGATTTCTTTCCTTTTAAATAACTGCTTATTACTGTTCGACTTTGATTCCTTAATTAAAGGGGGCATCGACAATGGTGTAGATCTCTAGTTGGTTTGTTTGAGCCCGAGTTGGGTACAGACTTGGTAAAGGATGCTTTAGACAAGGTGAAGGTGATTCAGGAGCGGCTTCGTACAGCGCAGTCAAGACAAAAGCATTATGCTGACAAGAAGGTCCGTGGTGTGTCTTACATGGTTGGGAAGAAGGTTCTACTCGACCGGTCGTTTCATGAGTTACCGCTCTGTTTTCCCCATTTCTGCTTCTTAATGTGTTTTTTAGATTCATTCCATTGTATCATGTTGGTTGGTTCGGTTGTGGAGTAATTTTGGAGTGTTATGAGACACTTATAGCCTATTTGGCCAAGCTTATTTTTGGCCAAAAGTGCCTTTTCTTTTTTTTACCAAAAGCACTTTTGGCCAAAAATTGAGGTGTTAGGCCAAGTTTCTGGAAGGAAAAAAAGTGCTTTTAAGGAGAAGCAGAAGCAGTTTTGGACAAGCAGAAAAAAGTAGCTTCTCTCTAAAAGCACTTTTTTGAGAAGTATTTTTGAGAAAAATACACTTAGAAGCAGTTTTCTAAAGCTTGGCCAAATACTAATTGTTGCTCAAAAATGCTTTTCAAACTAATTAGCCAAACACAAACTGCTTCTCACCAAAAGTACTTTTGAGAAAAGCACTTTTGAAAAAAAGCACTTCTCAAAATAAGCTGATTTTTGCAGCTTGGCCAAATGGGCTATTAGTCTCTTTTGAGTAAGCTTAAGTTAGAAAAGTCAACCGGATGTTGACTTATATGAAAAAGGTATCGGATGTAAATTTCGAATGTTTTTATAGCTCCGTTAGGTGATTAGGGACTTCGGAGCATGATCGGAATGTGTTTTGGTGATCCGTGGTAGATTTAGGCTTGAATTGGAGGAATTGGAATTTTAGCATTTTCCGGTTGGTAGTGAAAATCTTGATATTGGGATCAGAATGGAATTTTGGAAATTGGAGTAGGTCCGTTGTATCATTTGTGACGTGTGTGCAAAATTTTAGGTCATTCGGATAAGGTTTGATAGACTTTTTGATCATTTGCGGGATTCGGAAGTTTTCGGAAACCTTAAGCTAGAATCCGAGGGTGTTTTGATGATTCGATGTTCTTTTAAGTGTTACGAAGTTTGGTATAAGTTTGAATAGTGGTATATGACTTGTTCGTACTTTTAGTTGAGGTCTCGAGGGCCTCGAGATGATTTCGGATGGTTATCGGGAAGTTAGAAGTTAGAGTTTGCAGCTGAAGCTGCTGAATTCATGTCATAACCGCACCTGCGCATTGGGAACTGCAGGTGTGATATCGCAGAAGCGTTAGATCATCCGCAGATGCAGCCATATGAGAGAAATCCATAAGTCGCAGGTGCGAGCGGTGTAATGCACCTGCGAGACCACAGGTGCGGATAGGTGGGCGCAGGTGCCGTCCCAGGTCATTAAGTGGAAATCGCAGACGCAGTTGGTTAGACCACAGAAGTGGTACCGCAGAAGCGCTAAAAGGACTGCAGGTGCGGAATCCCTGAGTCAGAAACTAAATAAACTTGCCTTCGCGAAATTTGGGTTGTTTTCCACCATTTTTATCCGGAGTTGAAGCTTTTTAGAGGGTTTTGAAGAGGGAATCAAGGGAGTTTCCATTGAGTTTGTTGATTTTCAGTGGTTTAAGCATGAAATTTATGAGATTAAGGGTGAAAATTTGGGAAATTAGGGCTTGAAATTATAGAGGTAAAATTGGGGATTTGAGGGATCATTTGAGATTCGATTTTTATGTTCTTGGTACGTATGGACTCGTGGGGGGATAAAGATTTTATTGATGTGATTTTTATTGGATTTTGATATGTTGGCCAGGGGTCGGGTTTGACCAATTTCGGAATTTTTGATGTAATTTGATTGTTTTCACATGGGCTTCATTCCTTTAGCATATATTGATGTTATGATTCTAATTTTGGATAGATTCGACACGAGTTGAGGCCGAGTCGAGAGGCATGGGCATATCGGAGTAGGATTTGATTCGGTTTGAGGTAAGTCACGATTGTAAATCTAGACATGAGTGTATGAAACCCCGAATTTTCATACTGTATTGATAAATGAGGTGACACAGATACTAGGTGACGGGCATGTGGGCGTGCAACCGTAGGAATTTGTAACTTGGTCCGTCCCGTGGTAACTATATAATTGCATATTTTGATATACTATATATGATATCCATGTGTTGAGAAATGAAATCGTTAACTTGGGCTGAATACCATATTCGGGGCCTTATGCCGAACAGTTTAGACCCCTAAAGGGTATTTTACTACTTTCCTCACACATGTTTTGATTTGAAAGCATATCATCTGTCATGTTTTACCTGTTTATTATTTATTCGGTTTCATCACTCTGCTTCTTAATATATAAAAATAGTTTGGGCTGAGTTTCCCTGATTTTCACTGATATGCTTGAGTAGCCGTGAGGTTAATGACTGAGAGAGGTTGAGGACCTAATAGTAAGGATTATAATATATATATATATATATATATATATATATATATATATATATATATATATATATATATATATATATAGAGAGAGAGAGAGAGAGAGAGAGAGAGAATTGATCGGGTTGCACGCCGCAGCAATATTGTATATAAATTATGGACCGGGCTGCATGCCATAGCGATATGTATTGGACCGGACTGCGTGCTGCAGTAATATGACGCTTGGTCTGTAGGAGCCCCTCCGGAGTCTGTACACCCCCAGTGAGCGTAGTCGACTATCTACTATAGATCGGGCTGCACACCGCAATGGTTATTTTTATTATTATGAGATACCTATTGAGTCGAAGTGCTGAGTGTGAGTACTAATTGACGAGGCTGAGTCACGAGTGACTGAGAGGCGTACCCAAGAGGCTATACTTATGAGTTATACCTTGCCCAAAGAGCTTGTTTATGATATATTACTGCTTTCACTCCTCTTTTATATTGATCTCCGTGGAAAAATGTTGAATAAGTGTTTTAAAGAACTTTTAATCGAAACAGGAGTTTTACGAAATAATTGGCTATTGAATTGCATATTAGGATTTGATATTTCTGCTGAGATTTTCTTGATAAGTATGCATATGATTTTAAATTCTCTTCACTACACTCAGACTTTATTTATTTTAGTTACTTACTGAGTTAGCTTACTCACGTTACTCTCTGCACCTTGTGTGCAGATGCAGGTGCTCGAACATCAGAGTGAGAGCTTCCAGCACTCTCAGAGTCTTATCCGGAGATCGCAAGGTAGATGCACGGCGTTCGCAGCCCTACCTTCCTCCTTCCTATCCTAGTACTTTATATTTCAGGCTTGTTTTGTATTGAGTCGACAGTGTTGAGTGTATTTAGTGGATCATGACTAGTGACGCTAGATTCGGGCTGTGTTGATGTATTTTTGTACTTATTCCGCGTTTTCTTTAATATTTTAAAAGTTTGAAAGCTTTGAGACTTAATCTGTTTAGAGAAGTGAAATTATAAATGATTTTCGTATTATTCGTGTTGTGATTTGGCTGGCCTAGTACTGTGATAGGCGCTATCACGATCGGGGTATTTTGGGGTCGTGACAGCGGGTTACTGATAACCAATATTTACTTCACTTTCCTAACAATTTTAGGAAAAATCGATTGAAGTATGTAAATAATTGACAAAGAAAAATTAGAGAATGAACTGGCAATCACTACTCGAAACCAAGACTTAACACTTGTATAGTAAGCAAAGAATAATAGTATATATTTCAGTATTAATCGTAACCTACCTTTACAAATGAATTTCTTATCCTTATATAGGAGCATATAATCATAACGGTTCTCACACTTAATTTGGATTTATAAGCGCATAAATTGTATTGATGGCCCGTTATCATAAATAACCATCACAACCATATTTATGACTAAAGATTCCTCATAATGCTCTAATTTTTCTTCCTTATTTCTTCCTGGTTCATTAATTTTCCATTCTTTGCAGCCTTTATTCATTTCGTTCCCATTTCTCTTTTGACAACTATCTGGCCCGGTTCTTTTCTCTATGCTACCCCGTAGATGTTTTTCCCGTACCTCCCTTGCATTCTTGATTCAATCAATTGAGAGTGTCACTTGCCGCTATATCGACGCTCCACGCGTCACGCCTCATTAGCTTACTGATGTTCCACGTGTCATGTCTTTTTTTCACCAACACATATAAAATATCAATGCATTCATGCAAGACCATCACATAAATTTCTTTTTCTTCTCTCCACGGGTGGTTTAATTCTCAAACATTAGACAACTAATTAATAATATATCTACAAATTAAAACAACCATTTTCTACTGAATTGGTTAGTGTCTTGTACTGATAACTTGTTATAAAACAATAAAAGAAGAAGAGTATTGTAGAAAAAAGTAGAGAGAGAATTTTTATTGATTTGGGATGGATATGAAATAGAATCCATCTACTAACAAACTCTAAAATCTCTCTAAAAGATAAACATTTACCATAAATAAAATAGTATTTAACACTCTTCGTATAGTTCAACTGCGCCTTAGATTGTTGACAAGCATGGGAATTTTCTACTTGCCCTTTGAAGAAAAAGAATATGTTCATATTTCATACAGAAAGAACCTTGGTAGTCCATAGTCTGCAAATTTTGTTGGATTGAGATATATGAAATAGTCCGAGTCTATATGGAGATTCTAATGTCTTATTTCTCATTTGAAATTACTGTACTAGTAAAAATTTACTCTTTATTCAATATTTATACTAACCTAACAAATACATAATACATATTTTCACGTATTCATTGGGTGCGAATAAATTTTTACGGTAGAGTACCTCTTTTTTTTCCCCTTGTTGCAAAGCTAGCATTTCCAATTATTTTTAAGTTACAGATGAATCAATTACCAATAAAGTTCTTGTTTTTTCATTCATCTGAAAAGAATTCCCTTATTGATGATTGATGATTGATGATAACATCATTTGGTTTAAATTCATGGGTAGGCCAAGAAATTTTAGTCCATATATTCTTTAATTAGCAAATATTTTATGGGTCAAACTCAAAAGTATCAAATCACGTTTTCATGGACATTTTATGAGAAGATTTATCAATGATGCAAAGATTTGAACCAAATGATTGTTGGAAACTTCAGTTTTAAAAAAGCACATATAATACAATACTAGACATCCGTAAAACCAGAATACCTGCGAGAAACTGAATTATGTACAACAGTCACTGCTTACATAAGACAGTTGAATTTGAAAAACCTAAAGTTTCTAGAGAAGAACAATCTCTCTATATATGTATAGAGAAGTGCTAAACGACCACACTGGCGTGACCCAACTTTGGTCACACCAGTGAAAATACATAACTGACCCTCTAACTAATTAGCTTATATTTTTCCCTCCAAAACCCAATATTAAATTCCAAGTCTTGATGTATGTAAAAATTAAATATTGGGAGATGAAGAGTCTTGTATTTATGTGTATTTTATACAAATTATACGTTTTTTAATTATTAACAAATTATTGTATTTTTCTTGTATTTATGTGTATTTTATACAAATTATACGTTTTTTAATTATTAACAAATTATTGTATTTTAAGAAAACAAATATGGTATATAATTTTGTATACTTCCTCCTTACCAAACCCTAAGAGCGGACACTTTCTCCTTCTCTAAGAATGGATTCAAACCAAGAAAATTTGGTGGTGCAACAAAATATGAATCCAAATGAACATAACACAAATACAACAATCATGAATATCAACCAAGATATTAGGGACGAGTTGTACAGATCTTTAGGGATGGCATCGGACGATAGTTTGTTGAATGAATACGAACAGGTCGATGTTGATTCTCACGGCAGTTTCAACAATGTTGTGCACTTAGATGATGATGATGAAGAAGCCGATGGAGAATATCACGGAGAAGCTAACGATGATGAGGAGCAAGTTTTAGGAAATGAGTTAGAGTTATGTGATGTTGATCGGGAAATGGAGAATGAATTCACTGAAGATGATTTTGTTGTAGGTCCAACCTCTGGAATGCGATTTAGAGATAAAGATACTTTGTTTGCATTCTACAAAGAACATGCACGATTGAGAGGATTCTCCGTCATCAAAAGAAATTCCAACAAGAAGGGTGGTGACACTGCCAGGTATATAACCTACTGTTGTGATAGGACTAGGATTCGCAAAATAAAGTTTACCACCAAGAGTAACAATTGTAAAGCTAGGGTAGCTGCTGTTTTGAATGATTCTGGTTGTTGGCGCGTCTCTAAGGTCGTTCACGATCACAATCATGAATTGGTCCCATCAGTATTGCGCCTGATGGATGGACATAGGTCTGTTTCTGATTCTTTGAAGAGGGATCTCGTAGCTCACGATCGATCTGGCATTAGACCCTCCAAAAATATTAAACTTGCTGAGGTTCAACGTGGTGGACCGCAAAATTTGGGTTGCACTCCAAAGGATTGTAGAAATTATATTTTGAAGAGTCAGAATTTTGAATTGAAAGAAGGAGATGCACAGTCGCTACTCAAATTTTTTCGTGAAATCCAGATAAAGGATAGAGAGTTTTTCTATTCAATCGACGTTGATAATATTGGTAGGTTGTGAAATGTGGTATGGGTGCATTCACACTGTAAGGCAGCGTATGAGCATTTCCATGATGCGATATGCTTTGATACAACGTACCTTGTGAATCGATATAATATGCCATGTGCTTCATTTGTTGGCATCAATCACCATAGACAATCCATCTTACTAGGATGTGCTCTCATGTCTCATAAAGATATCGATAGTTACAAATTATTTTTTAGAACTTGGCTTGATTCCATGGGAAATGTTCATCCAGATGCGATCATAACTGATCAGTGTCAGAGCATTAAGGTAGCCATTGCTAAAGTGATGCCAAATACAATACATATATTCTCAAAGTTGCATGTTTACTTAAATGGAGTTCGTCCTTCTAAAATTGCACGTACAGAATTTAAATCCATTGTCCTTGATAGCATTACTGTTGAAGTTTTTGAGAAAAAATGGACAGAATATATTGCAAGGTATAATTTGCATACAAGGAATTGGTTCATCAAGCTTTACTCTGAAAAGGAAAAATGGGTTCCTGTCTAACTTGATGTATTTTTTTGGGGTGGTATGCTATCTACGCAAAGAAATGAGGGGATACATGCCTTCTTTGATGGATATATTACCCGTCAAAGCACTCTAACGATATTTGTTCACCAGTATGAGTTAGCTATAAGAGCTAAACATGAGAAAGAGTTGGAAGCAGAATACAGGTCAAAGGGCTTTCAAATTGTGTGCGAGTCAATGTTCAAGTGGGAGCAGCAGGCAATTCAGTGTTATACGCATATAGTGTATGAATTTTTCAAGACACAGCTAAGGAAATTATATCATTGTGAAGTCAGCAACCCCGACGAACATCAAGTTGTCCCCAGTGTTGAGAAATTCGTCGTTAGTGATTATTCATTAATAACAAAAAATAATGGAAATCCAGTTGAGTACATTGTTGAATATATACATGTCGGTGATTATTTTAGTTGCAGCTACAAATGGTTCGAGTCTAGAGGGATACTTTATTGCCATGTACTCAAGATCTTGTCGCACAAGAAGATAGATAAAATTGATGAAAGGCATATACTGACAAGGTGGAGAAGCGATGTTATTAGGCCACACTTGAATCGGTTCCATCAAGTTGGTTACCCAACCATGACGCCTGAGTATAAGACATACAGGAGCATGTTGAAGTATTTTGACATGGCTTGTGATATAGCACTGGGCACTAGCGGGAAGGTTCAATATGTTAAGCATAATTTGAAGAAAATGGTGCATGATCTTCAAAACTGGGACGACGAAATGATCGTGCCAAACCAAGACCAGGATGACTCAGATGACAATATTGATGGAACAATTCTACGAGATCCCCAGTACACTAATTCACGTGGTAGGCCGCGTTTTAATCGATATAGAGGAAGAATTGACTACTACTTTACAAGTTCACAGCCGCGTGGTGTATTTGGAGCTAGTAATGGCGCGAGAACTTGTGTTAGAGGGGGTGGCAGGGGTGGTGGCAGGGTTGGTTTCAATCGTAGTGGTAGAGGTGGTGGTAGAAGTGGTGGACGTAGGGGTAGGGGTAATGGGCAAGGCAGAGGTTTGTTAATTATAATGGTTCCCTAGGTGTGAATGAGGTATAATTTTGCGACTACATTTGATTTATTGCTTAAACATTTCATGTTTTCTTATAGTGTTTATTTGATTTTAATTGCAGCTAATTGACGCTACACAATCGCAATCAAGCATATTTGATCTCAATGTCGAACCAGACATGGAAATGTAATATTATTGAAAATTAGAGTTCTCAGTTGGCCTAATATGATTGTTGTTTTTTTATTTTGTTGATGTATAGTAGAACTTTTTGATTTTGAAGAAATTTGCTTGTTTTGATTACGAAACTTAAACATACCAAATTTTTTTCCTATAATGTTTGTAATGGCATATTAGGTACTACACGATTTTGGATTATTAAGGTAATGACAATAAATTATTCTCTTTTTTTATCAACTCACTAATAAAACTACTAATAATATTGAATCTAACCAGAAATGACCATAGAATCGGTGGTTGTGTTCTATTACAACTGAAAGAAGATGAGGAGGTGTAATTTCCACTCATCTTCCCAGTAGTTTAGGTTTTAGTCGTATTTTGATGAGGTTTTAGTCGTTTAGGACTTTATATAAAATAATTTTCATAAACATGAAAAAACTATAATAAGCAAAAATCTTATACAAAAGTATAAGAAAATCATATTAATCTATAAATATTTTAATGACAAGGGTTGAACACAGGTGTACATGAAAAACCTAAGCATTATATGTTCCTATCCTTGCACTTCAACAACGAATAATACTGCACTTGATGTAGCCTCTACAAGTTCAAAAAGAAGAACACTCCCTTTCTTTAACTTGTTGTCTACATATAAATTATTTCCACCCGTTAACGAGTCTTCTTCGAACAACACCTATTAGAGTCACATTCCATTCCTTCCCGTTACATCGTAGTAATGTCTTAACCGTACTAGGAGGAAGATATTGACAGATTTTCTTTGAGAAGTACTGCACAAGCGTAATGGAAAGATAGGGTAAAAATTATTTAATGTTAACTAAAAAAAGAAAATAATGAATTTACCATATAATCGCGCTTGATGTACGATCTGGGCAATTTTATTCTAAACCATAGATAGAATTCCTCTTCTTCAATACACCCGTCAGCATTTATATGAAATGTTTCTTCCATAGCAAATATAGGTTAACATATGTTTAGATATGTGTATTTATATATATAGATATGTATAGGAAAAAGAGAGAGAGAGAGAGATAGAGAGAGCGAGAGTCAAAAAAAGTTTTCACTCCCTCCAATCGTTTCTAAGAGTCACTTTGTTTCCCTCCAAATATTTTATGGTAAATTTCCATTTCTGGCTTTTGGAATTTCGGCCTTTAATGAACGTTTGGAATTTCGGCCTTTAAGAAACGTTTTCACTCCCTCCAATCGGTGCTTGCATTGAATTGTTATGCAACTCCTTAAATTATCCTTACTTACCGCATTAATTCAATAGTTGAATTTCCATTAAATCGATTCATGTACTTGGAATTTGTTCAAAAAAAAAATAAGGACAACATTGTTAACATGAAAGGTAATCTGGAAAAAGTAAAAAAAAAATAAGAAAAGTTTTTAAACATAATACTTTCATTCATTAATAATAGATGGTTCGCATGATAATTTCACCAAACCATAACCAAATAAAAAAAAACCACCACCATAACAATAAAAGAAATAAAAAACTACCATAATAAAAATAAAAACATCACAACTTCAAAGACTAGCACAGAAACATCACTACTCAATATTTTGGTTCACTAAAATAGACTTGGAGGTCTTGGAGACAGATTCTGTATCACTACTGATAATAATAATAGAATTGCTCTTGGTTCCACCGGGGACGGATGGTGTTGGTATATCGTCAAGCATAGTATAGAAAGAAGTTAGGGGATGCTCCTCCAACATCACACTTTTGAGGTAGTCAACACTTGAATCACGAACCACCCTCTCAATCAATTCATGAACCTCACCCTTCAGCTTGCTATAGTCACACTTAAGATCCTGGTACAAAATGTTATGACTCACCGGTGAGCCATGGAGCGGTTTCTCAACAACTTTCTTGGTCGGAGTCCTATCCATTTGTTATGCTTAGATGTAAAGGGTTCACCGGATTGTTTTATGTAGATTTTGCAAATTTCACTCAAAATATATAGGGAGGATTATTATTTCTCTCAATGTAGCTATTCTACTTCCCATTAACTATCTTTGGAGAGCCCCTATGCAGCCACTATGCAGCCATTACACTTTCCAATAGCCATATCCATTCCTCCATGCGAACATTACACATTCCAACAGAACCTTCCACTCCTCCATGCATCCGTTGCACTTCTCTATGACTACACTTAATTATAGAAGTTTTTCTATACATATTTTTGATTTTTTTTTACAAATAATCTTCAGCCATATAGTGGCACGACTTAACATCTATTCATTTGGCAGTTTTTTTTTTAATTGACATGAAGAGGCACGACTTTTGGGCTTGTTAAAGCAAAATAAAAAAAGTAAAAAATCAAAAAAGTATGAAAAAGCCCCAAAATCTTAGAAAATAGATAAATAACAAACGGGAGTATTTAAGAAATATAACAATAATAAATGGAAAAAACAAAAGCAATATTATAAATAACAATCATATTAATCATTACTATGATCCATTTTTTAGTCATTACATATAACTAATAAGAAGAAATTATCAAGCTAAGCATTAGTTACTCCTAGCTCTTTAACAGAAAAGATCACACCCCCTGAAGTAGCCTTAACTAGTTCAAAGAGAAGGACATTCCCTTTCTTCATATTATTGTCGACAACTTCATATTATTGTCGACAACAAATTGTTTCCACCCATTGACAAGTCTTCTCCGACCACCACTTGTGAGAGTCACACCCTACTTCTTCCCATTACATCGAAGCACTGTTTTAACCGAAATAGGAGGAAGATAGCCACATATACTCTTTGGAATAAACTGCAAGAACACAATATAAAGATAGAGTTTAGGGTTCATCTCTAGGTTGGATAATCAACAGTTATAAAATCATGAAAATTTAAGAAAAATAAATTACCAAAAATCACGCTTAATATACGATTTGAGCACCTTCATCCAAAACCATGGATAGAATTTTTTTTCAATCCATACGTTGGCATTCATGTTTATGGTATCGATTTTGTTTAGAGAGTTGAAGATGTTGTTCTTGTGTTTAAGAGATATATAAAGAGTAAAAACTTTCAATTTCCCTCCAATTATATTTTTACTTTTCCCTTTGTTTCCCTCCAAAATTTATATTTAACATTTTAATCAAAAAATATCTTCTTGTTTTCCCTCCTAAAAAAGAAGCTAGAATACATTAGTCCTAAAAGTATCATGATTTCCCTTTTATTATAATTAAGATTAACCAATGATATAATTATCTTAGGCTATATGACTACAATTATATTATTGAATAGACTTATATGGTTGATATAGGCCGATACGTATGACCTTAATAATGAAAATATATAAACGACCAATTATTGTGAATCGCAACGATGTAATTATCATACGTCATACGACTACAACCATATTAGTGTAAGGACTTATATGGTTGCTATAGTCCGATACGTATAACCTTAATATAAACGTCTATTATATAAACGGTCGACATTACTACGGACCACAATGATATAATTACCTTACTACAATCATATTAGTGTAATGACTTATATGGTTGCTACAGGCCGATACATATGCCCTTAATATAAACGGCTATATAAACGGTCGACATTACTACGGCCCACAATGATATAATTACCTTAATACAACCATATTAGTGTAAGAACTAATATGGTTGCTATAGGTTGATACGTATGCCCTTAATATAAATGGCTATTGTATAAACGGTTGACATTACTACGGACCACAACGATATAATTACCTTACTACAACCATATTAGTGTAAGGACTTATATGGCTCCTATAGGCCGATACGTATGCCCTTAATATAAACGGTTATTATATAAACGGTCGACATTACTACGGACCACAACGATATAATTACCTTAATACAACCATATTAGTGTAAGGACTTATATGGTTGCTATAGGACGATACGTATGCCCTTAATATAAACGGCTATTATATAAACGGTCGACATTACTACGGACCGCAACGATATAATTACCTTACTACAACCATATTAGTGTAAGGACTTATATGGTTGCTATAGACCGATACGTATGCCCTTAATATAAACAGCTATTGTATAAACGGTCGACATTACTACGGACCACAACGATATAATTACCTTACTACAACCATATTAGTGTAAGAACTTATATAGTTCCTATAGGCCAATACGTATGCCCTTAATATAAACGGCTATTATATAAACGGTCGACATTACTACGGACCACAACGATATAATTACCTTACTACAACCATATTAGTGTAAGGACTTATATGGTTGCTATAGGCCGATGCGTATGCCCTTAATATACACAGCTATTATATAAACGGTCGACATTACTACGGACCAGAACGATATAATTACCTTACTACAACCATATTAGTGTAAGGACTTATATGGTTGCTATAGGCCGATACGTGTGCCCTTAATATAAATGGCTATTATATAAACGGTCGACATTACTACGGACCACAACGATATAATTACCTTACTACAATCATATTAGTGTAAGGACTTATATGGTTGCTATAGGCCGATACGTATGCCCTTAATATAAACGGCTATTGTATAAACGGTCGACATTACTATGGACCACAACAATATAATCACCTTACTACAACCATATTAGTGTAAGGACTTATATGGTTGCTATAGGCCGATACGTATACCCTTAATATAAACGGCTATTGTATAAACGGTCGACATTACTACGGACCACAATGATATAATTACCTTAATACAACCATATTAGTGTAAGGACTTATATGGTTGCTATAGGCCGATACGTATGCCCTTAATATAAACGGCTATTGTATAAACGGTCGACATTACTACGGACCACAACGATATAGTTACCTTAATACAACCATATTAGTGTCGACCCTACCTGTTGAAATTAGTTAGTATTTACATTTATGTTTTATCTTCCTATTTTGTATTTTTTTTAACTTTTGTTAGCTTTTATGTAGTTATGTAATATGTACTTTTATTTTTTAGTACTTACATTTTTAGTTATGTAATGTGTATTTTGATTTCGGACCCATATCACTTTGGTATCATTTCATTACCCTAAATACAAAACCCTACCTACAAACCCTAACTATATAGTTGGAATGTGAATAGTGTTCAGTCCAAAAAAGGATTGGTAACCGAAATAATAAATGCAAGCCAACTAACATAAAAATTCCCCTGAAATAATAAATACAATTCAACTAACCTCATTAATTACGATAATTCAAACAAACCAGATACTGTGATCAAAGATAGGTTATTTTGTCCACTGAGACGTTATTTTGTCCACTGACAGGAAAATTAGTATTCAATACACCCAGATAGTTTGGCCAAAAATAGGTTATTTCTTGCACTGACATGAACAATATACCCTTCAAACAAAACCAAATAATGTGGCCAAAAATAGGTTGTTTTTTTTCAGTGACAGAAAAATTAGCATTCAACAAACCCAGATAGTGTGACCAAAAATACATCAATTTTCCGCTGACATGAACAGTACATACTTCACACAAAACAAAATAGTGTGGCCCAAAATAGGTCATTTTTTTCACTGATAGGAAAATTAGCATTCAATACACCCTTTTGATCAGAGGGTACTGTTTGATACTGGCTTGGCCCCTATAAATATGGTCACATACTAAAACACTAGAGACCTAAAACACTCACATACTAAAACCTAAACTACGGATTCCTCTCCCTCAACCAAACGAGCCATAGTTTACTCTTCTACTAGCAGTGAAGACATATCTTACTCTTCTACTTCCAGTGATACTGAAGAAGAGATTTCTCCAACTTTTGAAGTGACTATGACTGATTCATGCATTGACAACCACGATCTGGTTATGCATCAGTATTGTATATAATTTTTTGATTGTGTTTAACCTTTATATTTTCCAAAAGCTTAATATTATTATTTTTTTTTCTTCCTTATTTCAGTATATTTCAAGAAAAACCTGCATGCATCTTCCTCCAACTTTAGAGCCCGCGATTTTGCACCTTCGTGGCAAAGAGTGGATTGTAATTATGAGCGTTGGTGATCAAAAAAAGTTCAAGGTAGGCTGAAGACTTTTTGTGTTGGATAATTTTATCAGGCGAGGTTTCGTCGTTAAATTTACGTTGGTTGATATTTCACCACTGCGTACTATCTTCAATGTGGACGTGAAGGGAGACGGATATCCTATTTGTACTAATCCATTTTTTACTTGGTACTAGGATGTGTTTGTGTTAAATTCAAACCTTTAGTTATGGTTGTTGTATTTTTATCTATGCTGAAATGTTATGTTAATTAAAGGAAGGAATTTCAATCTTCATATTACATTCAATCTGCTATAACGGTTTATTTCTTACGTTTGAAATTAATTTCAAAGTCTATTTTGTTACAACATATTTCAAACCAACCGTTTGAGAATGATAAATGGTTGGGAATAATAAATGTTTCATAGAGACTTAAAATTCAACCTAATTCTACCTACCCACTACTAAAACGGTTTGCAATAATAAAAGCTTCATAGACAAGCAAAATATTGAAGACAAATAAATGCTGCATTGAATTATAATCTACCAACCGGCTTTTTTTTGAATGGAGAAGATAAAACACTTATCCACTGATTTTACCTACTCAGTATAGTAACTAAAACTGTTGAGAAATATAAATGCTTCATGGGGAAGCTAAATAGGTTGGCATTACTAAATGCTTCATTGAGAAGCTCAATGCATTCGGCTCTTTTTAGGAATGGAGAAAATTATTTGTGCAATATTTTTTATAATTTCTTTTGTATTATACTAGAAATTTGGATTCAAACCCATATCTAATAATTTACTGGAATGGATAAAAAACTATTATAATTGTACAAATAATTATTCTAATAATTTACTGGATAAAAAATTATTCTAATAAACATTTAGAAGAAAAATTTACTGGAAAATGCAGTAAGAAAATATTGTTCAAACCCTAACTTATTCAAACCCTAATAAGTTAGCTAAGCAGTGTCAGCCAAGATAAAAAGACATGCCATTTTCCTCCAGAATTATCCAATTTTTAATAAATTTAGAAGGGTTCTGGCAATAATGTAATTCATCTAAGCTAGTGAACAAACAATCTTCATTCTTTAAAAGAACAACTTGAGATTGAGACCTGAATAAGAACTTATCTTAAAGACATAGCTCCATTAGCCAGCAGTACTGCCTCAACTTGTACGTTCTTTAATCACTGCTTAAACAATGAGGATTCAACATCATTCCTACAAGAAAATAGATATTTCACTCAATCCGAGCCATAGTAAGAAAATTCTGGACCTTAAATGCTTCTTCTTTTGAAAGTCTTCCAGAAATCTAACTATAAATTCCATAAACTTAGAAGAAAAGAAAAAAGCAAAAAGAATATAGCAACTGGAGGGACTTCCAAATAGCCATTTTAATTCAAAGCCAAACCAAAAAAAAATGCCTCACCCTTTTCCCGAAATACTCGAAACACTTACTTAACCTCACAACAAATGCTATAGTGATCATGCATAAGTTGAATGCTAAAATGGCACATTAAACATGATCGAAATGTTAACCAATTAACAAAATCAAAGGTAAAAGTAACATCCTTGCAAACCAAAGAGAAACAAAAAATACTTTCAAACACAAGATAATATAAAACCTACAATTGACATAATTAATTTCTAATATTTTCATAAAGCTTCAACCCTATAAATATGCCCGCTAACATAGCAGTTGAAATAACACTTGCTACACGTTCATTTGTTACCACTTCTTCACTTTCTTCACAGGTCGAGCTTGAAGATGACACTTCTTGTGAACAACTTCTTTTTCGAAAATTTTTGAAGGCTTGTAAGGCTTCATCATAATATAGGAAAGCATGAAAATAGCTACCTTCGACTCCAACAAGCATTTTAACATACTCAGACCAACATTTATATATACCCGGCTTCTTCCCACAATAAACAACAAACACCATAGATTTGAATTTTTGTTTACCTTCAACAGATTTTTCATATTCACTGAACGCTGATATGGCCGCACTATGAGACTTGAAAGACTGGAAGATGCTACGCTTAACCCCGATAACCATAGGAGAACATTCACTCCATGAGTAGTATATTCCCGGCCTTTTACCCGAAAATACAACATATATTTTTGAAGGACTATTATTCTTAGAATGCATCCTTAATCCTTAATCTATTAAATGGAGGTCTGTTTAAGGTCTGTTTAAGTGTTATCAGGGGGGTTAAGTGAGAGTTTGTTTAAGTAGGGTATCATGTGTTTAAATAGTAGGGATTTGAAGAGCTACTAAAAAATATATGGAATACACACTCAAATACTATACATATACGAAATACATAATTATATACATGTATATAGATGACTTATTTTGAATTAAGGATGTATACTACCAAAAAGAAGGGATGGAAATACGTTTAAAAAACAAAAAAATATTGAAAAAGACATAGGGTTTGAACCCTTGATATCTTTCATATGTTGGGAAGATAAATATTTAATGGTGGGGGAGAATTAATGAAAAAGTGACTGAAAGGGTATTTTGGGTATAAAATTACGACCGAAACCCTAAATAGAGCATAAAATGACTTAAATAACCTCATTTGGGTCAATCTGGCCAATTTCGGTGTGGACAAAAGGATTTTTCCATATGTATATTAGGGACATTAGCCTAGTGATGTGGCAGCCTCATTAAACAGAAAGTACTTCTATCTTTTTTTTTACAATTAATTTGCTTTTCCTTCCGACTTTTACCATGAAAAATCCAATAGCCGTCGTATTTGTTCCCAAAATGACGTAATGTTTAAAATTAACGCTCATGCACTCAATAACATTCAATTTGCTAATAGTCCTTTGGTTTCCCTAGAAGACACACTTTTGACAAAGCAAACCGCAATACTCTCTCCGGTCCAAAATAAGTGATTTTTTGGATGTTTTTACACAGATTAAGAAATTTACCTTTTAACATTAATTAGCAATGGAATTGACCATATTAACCTTTACTATCTCACATAAACACTCCTAACACATATTCCAACACTATTTACTCCAAGGACAGTGTAGGAAACAAATAATTAATTCATTCTTGAAATCTGAAAAAATTACTTATTTTGGACCACAAGAAAAAAGCCAAAAAATTACTTATTTTGGACCGGAGGGAGTACTAAACACTGCATAGTTACTATATCTATATGAACAATAGACATACTAATTTTTGGCAAAGGTTTGACTCATTTTATTGTTGCTTTTTGGTCTATGAAAACAATAGTCTTTGGCTCATTCTATTTGTTACCAAACAACGAGACGCAACCGTAGATCGAGCCATGGATGTTTGTTGAGATTAGTAATGATTGTAGTGGTTAAGCTTCATTAGTTAGTTAGATTAGTTGTAACTAACTTACCTTAGAGTAGAGTTAGTGTAACTAAGTTAGTTGTAGTTTTAACTCTAGCTAAGGATTAGATTTGATTTTATATATTTGCATGTACGGATACTAAGAATGAATGAATCAATACAGCTTCTTCTTCCTCTGAAATATCGAACCACTTTTCTTCTCTCTAAAATCTAGATCTACAGCTTCTCATCCATGACAAGTCTCCATGGCTAGCTGATTTCTTCTTGGTATCAGAGCCACACAGCCATTAGTGTGGTCTTAATTTCATCCTCAATTCAAATTTTACGAAGCTCACTTGAAGGATCAACAATGGAGAATCTCGATAACACTAAACCAAATAAGTTAGGCCATAATCATCCGCTCTTCCTGAATTTCAATGATAATTCAGGAGCAGTTTTGATTTTATTATAATTGAGAGAACCAGAAAACTACTCTGTGTGGAGTAGGGCAATGCGAATTTCAATTCTAGGTCGAAACAAGCTAGGTTTCATCAACGGGACATGCAAAAAGGAGAATTACGGTACGAATCTCATTGATCTCTGGGAACGATGTAATACAATTATTTTATCCTGGTTGATGAACTGTGTTTCACCGAAATTGTTGAGTGGATTGGTGTATTTCTCAAATGCTAGTGAAGTTTGGGATGATTTGAAGGAGCGTTTTGACAAAGTTGATGGTTCTAGGATTTTTCAGATCCATAGAGAAATTGCTACAGCTAGGCAAGGCGCTAGCTCAATTTCCACTTATTTCTCAAAATTGAGAGTACTTTGGGCAGAGTTTGATGGTTTGGTACCAATTCCTTGTCGTGATGCTGCAAACTCTCGTGACTTTGTTCAGTTTATGGAGCATCAAAAGCTTCTACAATTTCTGATAGGACTTAATGAGTCTTATGAACAAGCTCGTAGTTAACTCTTGATGATGGTACCAGTGCCATCAGTGAACAAGGCATATTCTATGCTTTTTGGAACGTGAAAGCCAAAGGACTATGGCGAGTGCTTCTGCTAACATGGATAATGCTGAAATGATAGCATTGATGGCTATAGGGCTAGAAATCAGCAGAAAATGAGGAAGAATTACAACCTCTTCTGTGATTTTTGCAAAATGAAGGGACATACTAAGGAAGTTTGTTACAAAATAGTGGGGTACCCAAATGATAACAAGTTCAGAAAGAAGTACAACACGCAAGCAGCAGCTAACATAGCAATTGAACAGACTGCACCTACAGGATGCATCCAAACTCCTACTGCACAAACCTTCACTCCAGAACAGTACCAGTAGATTTTGCAACTTCTAAATAGCATGCCTACAGAGATAATAGCTAATACAGCAGATCTTGAGTCAGGTAATATCACATGTCTAATGACTTTTTTGAATCAGGGAACTGGATTGTAGACAGTGGAGCCTCCAATCACATGACTTCAAAGATTGACTTATTGAATAATACAATTCTATTAGACAGTAGTAGCTTAGTTCACTTACCAAATGGAAATCTAGCTAAAATCACTCATAGAGGATCAACTAATTATATTCTCAAGGATTGCAAGATTAGTGATGTGCTTCATGTTCCACATTTTAAATATAACCTACTGCCGGTTTTAAAGCTTACTAAGGAGTTGCAATGCTTGGTTGCAATTTTTCCCAATCTATACGTGTTTTAGGACCTCCACACTAGCAAGGTGTTGGGGATTGGTAGTGAAGCTGATGGACTATACATTCTTAGGAGCTATCTTCATGAGAAACAATCATCTACACCAACTGTAAATACCACAGCTATGCAGATTTCAACAAAAAATAAGAAGAGCTTAATAAACCTGGAGGTCTGGCATCAAAGACATGGACATATGCCTATGGAAGCTATTAAGAAAATTGGCAAGCTCAAACAGCATTTCGTAAAAGAAAGTTCAGAGACTGTATGTTTTGATTGTTCTATTTGTCCATTACCCAGGCAAACTAAGTTGCCATTTACTGTCAGTACTAGTAGAGCAAAGAGTTCATTTGACCTTTTGCATGCAGAGGTATGGGGGCCTTACAGGGTACCTACATATGACAATAAAAAAAATTTCTTACTATTGTTGATGACTTCTCTAGAACCACTTGGTTGTTTCTGATGAATGCCAAAGATGAAACCTATTGGTTGATGAAAGGACTGATCACACACAATTTAATTATTCTATTAGAGCTATAGAACAGACAATGGATCAGAATTTGTTAATTCATATGTGAAACACTTCTTAGAGTCACATAGAATTATTCATCAAACAACATGTGTGTACACTCCACAACAAAATGGTGTTGTGGAGAGGAGACATAGATATATCCTAAAAGTGGCAAGAGCCTTGAGATTCCAAGCTGCCATCGCTCTAAGATTTTGGGGTGAGCGTGTTCTTAAAATAGTACATATCATAAATAGGTTACCCTATACAGTTCTAAGGGGTAAATCTCCATATGAAAAGCTATTTAATACTGAACCTTCTTTAGACCATATGAGAATGTTTGGTTGTCTATGTTATGCTGTGAATGTTAGAAGGCAGGATAGGTTCTCAGCCAGAGCTTTACCTGCAATGTTTATAGGGTACACTCCAACTAAAAAGGGCTACAAATTGTATGATTTGCAATCTAAACAGTTTATTGTTAGCAGGGATGTTGTCTTTAAGGAACATATATTTCCTTTCTGACAAAATGAAGCTATCACCTATCCCATTGTTTCCAGTACTTGAGCCAGATGATATATCAAGTATTCCAGACATATTGTGTGAAGATTTAGGAACTGATCATACTGCAGACCATGATAATGATGCTGAACAAAGGAATGAAGAAGTCCCTGAAGAGCCACCTAATGTTGACAGTATTGCTCCTGATGTTGTACCACAATTGCAAACTGAGTCTTCACATTTGCAAGATATGAATGATGCACTACCAATTGCAGTCAGAAAGCATCCCAGAACTATAGGGCCACCAAAATGGATGCACGACATTGTGTCCACATCTTGTGCATATCCTATGTCAGACTACTTGAGCTATGATAGGTTATCTCCTTCTTATGTTAGATGTTTGTCAACTCAATCCTCTATAGTTGAGACCAAGCATTATTATGAAGCTTCAAAAGATTCAAGCTGGGGTAGCTACTATACAATAAGAAGTCACAACATTAGAAGAAAATAACACATAGGATGTTGTTGATCTACCTGCACATAAAGTTCCTATAGAAATGGGTATACAAAGTGAAGTATCATGTTGATGGTAAGGTGGAGAGACTCAAAGCTAGACTTGTAGCCAAAGGTTTTAGCCAAAAGGAAGGCCTAGATTACAAGGAAACATTTTCATCTGTGGCCAAGATGGTCACTATTAGGTCAATTATAGCAGTAGCAACCTCTAAACAGTGTCACATTTATCAAATGGATGTGCACAATGCATTCTTGCAAGGTGACTTATTTGAAGAAGTATACATACAGCTACCACAAGGGTACAACATCAAGGGGGAGAGCAGGAATAAGGTGTGCAAGCTAAAGAAATCACTCTATGGCTTGAAGCAGGCCTCAAGGAAATAGAACTTGAAGTTGACAGAAGCCCTTAGATATTTGGGATTTGTCCAATGTCACCTTGACTACTCTTTGTTCACACAACAGAGAGGGTCATCTTTGGTTATCATTCTAGTCTATGTAGATGACCTCATGTCATAGAAAATGATCCTAGCCTAATTCAGTCTGCTAGGAAAAATTTGCAGAAGAAGTTCAAAATGAAGGATTTGGGGGAGCTCAGATTCTTTTTGGATATAGAGTTTGCTCATAGCAAGGCTGGCATCCTGATGAATTGGAGAAAATATGCACTTGACCTGATAGCTGATTCTGGGCTGGGGGAGCTAAGCCAGTATCCACTCCATTAGAGTGCAATCAAAGGCTGACTACAGCAGAATTTGATGAAGTTATCTTGGGCCCTGAGGATGTCACAAATGCAGGAGTGAAGGACAATGTGTTATTTGATCCTGAGCCTTATCAAAGGTTAGTGGGCAGGTTGTTATACTTGACTATGACAAGGCCTAATATAGCCTATATTGTCCAGGTTCTCAGTCAGTTTATGCATAAACCTAAGAGATCACATATGGATGCATCATTGAGGGTGATTAGATATGTCAAAAATGCACTAGGATAAGGACTATTGATGCATTCACAGCAGTCTGAAAGCTTGGTTGCATTTTGTGACTCAGACTGGGCTTCTTGTCCCCAATCCAGGAAATCAGTCATAGGGTATCTAGTCAAATTTGAAAATTCCTTGATATCGTGGAAGTCTAAGAAACAAAACACAGTCTCTAGAAGTTCAACAAAAGCAGAGTTCAGAAGTATGGCCTCCAGAGTGGCAGAAGTGTCATGGTTAGTAGGAAAATTCAAAAGAATTGGGAATCCAGATTCATCTTCCTATCCCCTTGCATTGTGACAGCAAAGCAGCAATTCAGATAGCTTCAAATCCCAATTTTCATGAGCGGACAAAATATATTGATATTGATTGTCATTTTGTGCAAGAAAAGCTGCAGCAAGGCCTTATTCACACTCATCACATTAACACCAAATTGCAATTGGCGGACATACTTACTAAAGGTCTAGGGAAGGTCCAATACTATTCTTTGCTTAGAAAGCTGGGGGTTGAAAATTTGTTCATAACCCTTAGCTTGAGGGGGAGTGCTGAGATTAGTAATGATTGTGGTGGTTAAGCTTCATGAGTTAGTTAGATTAGTTTTCACTAACTTACCTTAGAGTAGAGTTAGTGTAACTCAAGTTAATTTTAGTTTTAACTCTAGTTAAGGATTAGAGTTGATTTTATATATTTGCATGTACAAACACTGATAATGAATGAATCAATACAGCTTCTTCTTCCTCTGAAATATCGAACCACTTTTCTTCTCTCTAAAATCTAGATCTACAGCTTCTCATCAATGGCAAGTCTCCATGGCTAGCTAATTTCTTCAAAGTTCTCTCGCTTTTTTCGTCTATGAACAATGTCTTATCCAGAAAAAGAAAATGATGGTCTTCATACCCAAATTTTTTCATTCATCACTAAATTATGATTAGGCGGTCTTCATGAAGCATGAAATTTTATACTTTAGTACTCAAAAACCAAATATGAAAGCCCAGGACTCGATCTATTTATTATCACTGTTGCTTCGGATCCCTGATAACAATGACAAAATTAATGTACTTTGTGTGTAAAGGGAGAAGACATTGTGCAGGTATGTTATACAAAATACCGTTTTTCAGTCAATTTTGATATAGAGAATGATGAAGTTAAGCATTTGATATTGCACTGCCTTTCTGTAACATTAAGCAATCAGCAATAATTCTAAAATCTTAGTTAATATTCCTTTACAAAATCAATGAATCTCACTTCTTCTAATTTTATACTTTGCCGAGTAGGTAGTAATCGGAGTTTTGGATTTGAAAATTAACAATAATAATGTAAGTACTTTAAATAGGAGAAGAGAAATGAACAAAAAATTATGTTATCGACTTTTTGGGCAAAATATGAAAACGTTAATTTGTTGCCCAAGAAGTAACACTTTATGTTCTTTTCTCTTCTCATATTTAAGATACTTATATTGTTAATTGTTAATTTTTATAAATTTATGAGATACAATGGAATTTTTTTATCCATATGCATGTAAAATTTATCTATTCTCTATTATTTCTTTTCTTCTTTACTCCCTCTTTCCTACCATTACTTTCCGTAAAAAATAATCTATTTCTTTCACTTCTATATTTTTTTTATTATTACAGTTCAAATCCATCCCAACCAGAGCGTATCAAAGTGTTCCTCCAGATCCTTCCAAACGAGTGTTGCACTGGAACGAAATAAGATCCCAGCCAGTAGATTCCGATGCACGTTCCCCATTAGCCACGAAAGCACAATAGCATTGCAACGATTCCAATCCTTTGCGAGATCGCCAGAATAATCAGCTCGAACAACAGAGCCATCAATAAAACCTAATTTGTTGCTTCATAGAAGAGCTACCTTCATAGCTCGGCTCCAAATCGTGTAATTTTCCATACCGACAAGCTCAATGCCAACTGATAGTGAACCAGGTGCATCGGACAGATACAGGTATAATGGATGATGATGATCAATTATAGGAGAAGAATTTTCCGTAGTCAAAGAAGTAGTACCGTCCGGACTCCCCATAATCGAAGCTCAGAAAGCGAAATACAAAAGGAAAAAAAACAGGAATTGGCGATGAATCTCTAGAAATTTCAGTCAAGTAATCGATGAAAAAACTCTAGATTCACTCAGCTATGAATTACCGATGAATCTCTCAAAATTTCAGTCAAATAATCGATGAAAGAACCCTAGATTCACTCAGTTCCCGCTCCTGCTCTAATATCATGTTTAAATCCATCTCAATCAGTTGAAATTGATAAGAGAATAAGCAAATAAGGAAGAAGGAGAGAGTGCCGTACAGTTTTCTCTCATTATCAAAAAAATAGAATTCCAAATCAGTAAGCTATACAAGTATATTATATACTAACTCTAGCTGCTATATTTAAGTTAACGGACAGCTATCAACTAACTAATACCAGCTGTCAACTAAGACACAGTAGTGCATGTTACTAACTCCTCTACAATTACTCCAGTTTATTTAATCCGGTTTAGTATTTTTAAATTGCGCAAAATACAAATAATTTAACTTGTCCTAAAATAAAATAAAGCCGCATTTGACACGTGGTGTGCGTGTCAAACATGGCCCACCACAAGAATAGGGATAAGAGATCGCTCACGAAGTTAAGGTATATGTAAATGACTTTGCGTTTATATTTAGCCATTTAGCGGTAATTTATATATTTCCTTTTTCATATTCTTTAGAATCTGCCAATAATAAAGGCATAAAGACGGAGATGGATGCAATATGAGGCCAAATGAAACCCTAATGTTTTACATGAAATATATATGTGCATGTGAAGTCATTAATACTTCAACATATATTTTGAATCCAATCTTTGTTAGAGTTTTGCCGTAAATTTTTAATTTATTAGGACTCTCTTTCTTGAAAGAAAAGATAAAGACTTCTAAAAGGAATAAATTTTCTTCATATGTCTTATTCTTTTCTTGGAAGAAAAGTTTTCGACATCCATAAATTGAGGATCTATGTTTGTCACAACAACAACCACCTCCACAATGTAACCTTTTAGAGAGTTTTGTTTAGGGGATTATACTGGGCCGCTGTTGTTGTTATTGTTGTTGTTGTTATTGTTGTTGTTTAGGGGAGACTATTCTCTCAAATTTTTTATTTTCTCCTTTGATATTAGTGATGAAGCATATGTACGTAGATTGACTAAATCATAATAAATTATTGTGCCTGGTTTAGTATATTTTTCTTTGTTATCTGATTTATCATCGTTAAGGTTTACCATATTAGCTTCCGCATGAACCATATTATTTTGATCCCAATAAGTGGTATCGGAGCCGATGGTTGAACAAGGTTGAAGATAGGTTCAAGGGTTCAAATCAAGATGCAGCAATGTCACGACCCGAATTTCCCACCCTCGG
Organism: Nicotiana glauca; assembly: GCA_026770625.1. Taxonomy (NCBI): domain Eukaryota; kingdom Viridiplantae; phylum Streptophyta; class Magnoliopsida; order Solanales; family Solanaceae; genus Nicotiana; species Nicotiana glauca. Next base: position 37,091 of record MU786012.1, read on the forward strand.
GAGTCGTGATGGCGCCTACTAGTGAAAGCTAGGCAAGCTAATTATTTTAATTATTTAACCATTTTCATTTCTAATCCATTAACAATTGTGAATTAACATTATACAAATGGTAGAAATAATAAAGCGAAAGACTGAAATGTAACAATTCAATAACACCGATACAAATCTATAACAAAAGCTACCCAGAATTAGTGTTACAATCTCAGACTGTCTAGGAATATTACAAATAGAGGTCCGAAAGATAAATACAAAGTTATTTTTGGAATACATAAAAGAAATAGTATGGAAAGATAGAAGGAGACACCAAGGCCTGGGACACCTGCAGGACTACTTCGGGTCGCCTAATGGACTCAAGGCAGCAACCTCCCTGTGGTCCAAAAGCTGCAGCACCAGGAACTGCACATAGTGTAGAGTGTAGTATCAGCACAATCGACCCCATGTGCTGGTAAGTGCGTAGCCTAACCTCGGTGAAGTAGTGACGAGGCTAGGACCATACTATCAAATAAATCTGTGCAGTTAAATCATATACAACGAAAAAATAAAGATAGATATTTACAGTAAAAGATTGGAGTGGAAACATGCTGCGGGTATATCACATAACAACAGAAAAACCAATAGAGGAATGTAAAGAGAGCCATAAATCAATTATCAACAAGAATCAAGAACTCAATAACACGTGCACAACATCACCCTTCGTGCTTTTACCCTCATCCTCACCATAAAATCAATAGAATCGGCACGGCATCACCCTTTGTGCTTTTATCTCACGTAATCATGGCACGGAATTATCCTTCATGAATTATCACTCATATTATGGCTGGACAATGTACATCGTGCGGCACGGCATCAACCTTCGTGCTTTTACCTCACAATATCGGCACGGCATCACCCTTCGTGCATTAACACTCTCAAAATCATGCACGGGATCACCCTTCATGCTTTACACTCTTCCTCACCCAAGCAACAATCACAAGCAACTTGGGCAAGGGAATCAATAATATCACAATATAATCCCGGCAAGGGAACAATAGCATAACAATAATATCCCAGCAAGGGAAACAATATCATGAGTAATAACATCCTGAAAAGGGAGATAATATCAAAAGCAATAACATCCCGGCAAGGGAGACAATATTATAAACCTCTTCTCTTTTCCACATTTACTTCACAACTCAATTCTCAACTTGAGCCAACACTCCAAAATGCTCAATTACCAACATTACTTACACCAGCCTTGTTCAATAATAGCAATCATCATATAAAGCATAAATAATATGAACGGAGTCACATTAATCATAGTGTAAGACTCACGGGCATGCTTGATTCCGACATATAGATACTCGTCACCATGCCTATACGTCGTACTCAACAATTAACACATAGAAAATAAGACACAACTCCTAATCCCTCAAGCTAAGGTTAGACCGAACACTTACTTCGATGCCACAAACACAATTCAAGCCTCAACTACCACTTTACCTCAGAGGCCTGCTACACATGTGCAACACACCAGAAATTCTCCTAAGTCTAATTTCACTCCGTGGCCTATCCAAAACTCACCCGAGCCCTCGAGGCTCCAAACCAAACATGCACCCTAACCCTAAAATATCATACCGACTTGCTCGCACGATCAAATCATCAAAGTAGCATCAACAACTACAGGTTTAGCTTCAAAATCAAAGAAAATCTCAAGAACTTTCAATGTTTCAAATTTTACAACTAAGGGTCCGAATCATGGCATATGACCTCTGTTTATTACCAAATTTTACAGGAACAACTTAAATAGCATACAAGACCTGTACCGGGCTCCAGAACCAAAATACGGGCCCGATACCATCATATTCAAACACATTAAAATTTCCAAAAATTCTTAAAATTTTAGTTAAATAATTTTCTTCAAAAATTCATTTCTCGGGCTTGGGACCTTGGAATTCAATTTCGGGCATACGCCCAAGTCCTATAATTTCCTACGGACCCTTCGGGACCGTCAAATCACAAGTCTAAGTCTATTTACCCAAAATATTGACCAAAGTCAACTTAAATTAAATTTAAAGGTCAAATTATTATTTTCATCAAATTTTAACATAACAGCATTCTGGATATATGCCAGAACCGCGCACACAAATTGAGGTGAGGAAAAAGGAGGCTTCTAAGGCCTTGGAACACAGTATTTACTTGTAAATCAAGTGATGACCTTTTGGGTCATCACATCCTCCACAACTAAAACAATCGTTTGTCCTCGAACGGATAGAAGAAGAAGTACCTGAGTTAGAGAAAAAATGGGGATATCGGCTCTGCATATCGGACTCGGACTCCCAGGTCGCTGCCTCAACAGGCTGACCTCTCTACTAAAAATGAACAGAAGGGAAATTTCGATCTCAACTGACAAACTTGCCGGTCTATAATAGCTACCGGCTCCTCCTTATAGGACAAGTCCTCGTCCAACTGGACAGTGCTGAAGTCTAAAACGTGGGATGGATCGCCGTGATACTTCTGAAGTATGGACATATGAAACACTGGATGCATGGCTGATAAGCTCGGCGGCAATGCAAGTCTGTAAGCCACCTCCCCCACTCGATCAAGAATTTCAAACTTCCTCTGAGTCCGTGGAAGTCCAAGAACGAAGTCCATAGTGATACACTCCCACTTCCACTCGGGAAGCTCAATTCTCTTAAACAAACCACCACGTCTCTGATGCTCGTACTTTGCCTGCTGACAATTCAAACACTGAGCCATATATGCAACAATATCCTTCTTCATCCTCCTGCACCGCTAATGCTGCCGCAAATCCTAATACATCTTTGCGGTGCCTTGATGAATAGAGTACGGGGAACTATAGGTCTCCTCTAGAATCAATCCTCGAATTCCATCCATATTAGGCATACAAATACGCCCCTGCATCCTCAAAACTCCATCATCCCCAACTATAACCTGCTTGGCACCTCTGTGCCGCACTGTGTACCTAAGGACAAGCAGATGAGGATCATGCTGCCGATCTCGTCTATGATACAATAATGGAGAACGAGTGACTGTGCAAGCTAACAAACGGTTGGGCTTAAAGACATCCAAACTCACAAGTTGATTGGCCAAAGCCCGAACATCCAAAGCAAGCGATCTCTCACCGATCGGAATATAGGCAAGACTGACTATACTGGCTGGCTTTCTACTCAAAGCATCGGCCACTACATTAGCCTTCCCCGGATGATATAAGATGGTGATATCAAAGTCTTTCAATAGCTCCAACTACCTTCTATACCTTAAATTTAGCTCCTTCTGCTTGAACAAGTATTGCAAACTCTTGTGATCCGTGAACACCTTACATGACAAGCCATATAAATAGTGCCTCCAAATCTTCAGTGCGTGAACAATGGCTTCTAACTCTAAATCATGAACTGGATAATTCTTCTCATGAATCTTTAACTATCGCGAAGCATAAGCAATGACCTTGTCATCCTGCATCAACACTGCACCAAGTCCAATACGAGATGAGGCACAATAAACTGTATATGGCCCTAAACCTGTAGGCAAAACCAACACCGGCATCGTAGTCAAGGCTGTCTTGAGCTTCTGAAGCTCTCCTCACACTTGTCCGACCACCTGAGCTGGGCACCCTTCTGGGTCAACCTAGTCATCGGGGCTACAATAGATGAAAACCCCTCCACAAACCGACGGTAATAGCCCGCCAAAATCAAGAAACTCCAGATCTCTATAGCTGATGCGGGTCTAGGCCAGTCCTTGACTGCCTCTATCTTCTTCGGATCTACCTGAATACCCTCTACTGATATGACGTGACCCAAGAATGCAACTGAACTCAACCAGAACTCAAACTTTGAAAACTTAGCATACAATTAAATACCTCTCAGAGTCTGAAGAACAACTCTCAGATGCTATCATGCTCCTCCCCGACGTAGGAAAAAATCAAAATATCATTAATAGAGACAATCACAGATGAATCCAATTAAGGCTTGTCGGTTCATCAAATCCATGAAAGCTACTAGGGCATTTCTCAACCCAAATAACATCACCAAGAACTCATAATGCCCGTACCGAGTATGGAAACTTGTCTTAGGGACATCGGATGCCCTAATACTCAACTAATAGTAGCCAGATCTCAAGTCAATCTTCGAGAATACCTTGGCACCCTGAACTTGATCAAACAAATTGGCAATCCTCGGCAATGGATATTTATTCTTGATTGTAACCTTGTTCAACTGCTGGTAATATATACACATCCTCATCAATCTGTCCTTCTTCTTAAAAACAACACCAGCACACCCCAAGGTGATACAGTAGGTCTAACAAAGCTCTTTATCAAGCAAGTTTTGCAACTGCTCCTTTAATTCTTTCAACTCAGGTGGGCCATACGATATAATGGAATAGAAATGGGCTGAGTGCCGGAGCCAAATTAATACAGAAGTCAATATCCCTGTAGAGTGGTATACCCGGTAGGTCTGAAGGAAATACCTTAGGAAACTCACAAACAACAGGCACATAATTCATACAAGGAACCTCAACACCAGAATCACAAACATATGCCAAATAGGCCAAACACCCCTTCTCGACCATACGCCGAGCCTTCATATATGAGATAACACTACGGGTAGAATGACCAGGAGTCCATATCCACTCTAAATGAGGTAAACTAGGCAAGGCTAAGGTTACAGCCTTAGCATGACAGTCCAAGATAGCGTGGTAAGGTGATAACCAGTCCATCCCCAATATGACATCAAAATCAACCATATCCAAAAGTAACAAGTCTACTCGGGTCTCAAGACCCACAATCACAACTACACAAGAATAATGAACATGATTTATCACAGTAGAATCACCCAACGATGTAGACACATATATCGGATCACTCAAATAATCACTAGGCATAATCAAATATGGTGCAAAATAAGATGACACATAGGAGTATGTAGACCCTGGATAAAATAGCACTGAAGCACCCTTACTACAAACCAGAACAGTACCTGTGATACTGCATCGGAGGCCTCAACCTCAGGCCTGGCTGGAAGAGCATAACATCGGGGTTGGGCCCTACCACTCTGGACAACATCTCTACGATGGCCTCCTGCTAGCTGGCCTCGACCTCTAGTGGCCTGACCTCCACCTCTAATACCTCAATCTCCACCTCTAGCACCTCTACCTCCATCTCTAGCTGGCACGATACCACCAAAATCAAGCACTGTTAAATTTCTAAAATCCATTATATTTTTCGTTAAACAATTTTCTTCAAAAATTCATTTCTCAGGCTAGGGACCTCGGAATTCAATTCCGGGCATACACCCAAGTTCCATATTTTTTTACGGGTCCTCGCAGACCGTCAAATCACTGGTCCGGGTCTGTTTACCCAGAATATTTACCGAAGTCAACTTAATTCAATTTTAAAGGAAAATTTGGCATTTTTTTCTCAAATTTCACATAAAGGTTTTTCGAAAACGCATCCGATCTGTGCACACAAATTGAGGAGATAGAAAATGAGGTCTTGAAGGCCTCGAAACCCGAATTGGGTTCTAAAACACGAGATGACCTTTTGGGCCATCACATTATTGCTGTTATTTGACTAAATTGGCAATTGGGGATTATTTATGTTGGTATTTGGAAGTTTTGTTTCAAATTTGAGATTATTTGAAGCAGATTTGGGATGGTTTGATCGAAAATGAAATTGCAAATTCGAAGAACACTTTGTTAAAATAATCCAGAAAAAGTATGCCAATCAGATAGATTTCGATGAACAACTTAATAGATAGATAGAGAAAATATATTGATCACGCCCAAGTATATCCTCTAAATAGGATTCTGCGGACGTTGCAAATAAAACCCGAGTATTATGCCCCAG